>JAEIIJ010010039.1:0-34395 GCA_018904815.1 Drosophila ogumai | reverse complement strand
AATAGCTGACTTTAACAGCTGTTATCTTAACACTAAACTGTTAAGTTAACATTTTAGGTAACATATCATTTTGATCATTTCTTAATATGGTAGGGTTGAAAAAACAGAAATTTGCATACTCGAGAAAAATGAGTTTTGGCCACAGAAACGGGTCAAATTCCACATAGTGCATTGTGGTGTGGGCTATAAAGTTGAGGGACCTGTCAAGTATGACCCCCAGGTATTTATGTATTTTAAGTTCGTTTTGGATATTCAAAGTGTACCTAAACCTGCACATCTCTCATATTTCTAATGTAAAATTCTACCCAATTATTATTTATTATTTTTCCAAATATGTAGTTATTAATTTATCAGCATATTCCGTCATTCATAAATACAACGAATAGTATTTTATTCCAACTAATTAGTCATCATAAATATCCACGGAATAATGAGTGCAGCTCATTGTTTTTAATGGGTTTTCCTCTAATTTCTTGCTCATGAAAATCCTAATTATTATTTATTTTGGCAACAGTATTGCATTCCCCCAGGAAAACATATTAATCTAGATTTTATGATCGAAAGCTGACCGCTCGAGTAAAGAAGTGCTTAAAGCAGATATCCTTCCGTCGGCAGACTGGCTTAAACCGTTTTGGCCAGGTCGTATAATTTTCACATCATTGAGAACGTTTTGACTTGCCGGCCAGCTGGCAGCAAGTACGACGGGGACCATGCTCATTAAGCTTAATTCGTTGGGAATCAAATATTTAAGAGATAACCCGGATTGAGGCCGGGCCACAGGAACACGTGTGTGTGCTGCCAAGGCTGATTGAAACTGACACTCCTGGCACCTCGCAGCACTCTGAGTCCGGCTGGGAATGGGGGTGGAGTGCTCTGAACGCAATATGAAATGGCCAGGACCACGTCCTGGGTCCTCCGCCGCACTGCTCTAACGAGCAATTTAGCCAACTCATTGAAGCGGAATTAATGGCAATCGATTTTGTTTGGCGGTCGGTGGACGGAACGACTGCCAAAGGGCGGAAAAGTGGCGCAGGGAAAGGGTCTTCATTAGTGGCAGGCCAGCAGCAGGATTCCGACAGGACATGCCCCACTGCCCTCTTTCAAGTCGGTGTTTGTCTTAAAGCGCGTTCGCAATCGTTTAAAAACGCTTTAAGGGTGCTTAAGCGGTTTCATGCTGATGTTTACAGCTAAATTTGACTAATTTTTATGATTTATTGCTGCATCAACTGCCCTTTACTGTGGCGTAAAATTGAATTGAGAGTAGGGGTACAACCTCTTTGAGATTTCATTAAATTTTAGAACTTATACAGTTGACAAACACACATTCAAGAGACACAAAGGGCGCTTCCTGCACTTTAAAACTTACGAATAACACAAAGTTCCCCTCCTCAAAAATGCCGCAGAAATATTTTGGCCAAATGTTTCAATCAACAACTCAGTCAAATGTTAACACTTGCTGACTTGTCCAACTTATGCTGGTTTCTCCCCCGGAGGACGCATACACAGTATATATTTATATGCTATATATGGACTTATCCCTCGCCTGATCATCAGATGAAACTTTCCCTGTCTCGTGTGGGTTGCTTTTTTATTACGTTTGGGGTTATGCAAAAAGTTTACCCCAACCGCAGAAGACCAGCCATAAATACAATTTTGCTCTTTTCAATTTTTATTCGCAGCTGAATCGAGAAGGATAAACTTTCGGCCCGCTATGCCCAGGAACCGAGCGGGTCCGGGTCCGAGCAGCGAGGAGCGTGGCTGCAGATAGATATACGGATACTAAACGAGATACAGATTCAGAGACAGATACACTCACGGATACGAATACAGATACATTCGCCGCCGCTGAAGTTGAACATGTGCCAAGGATGCGGGCTGCTCGGGGCTGATTCTGGTAAAACCGCGGCAAGGGCGACGATGCTGCTTGATTTTGGCCAAGTTAAATAAACAAGCGGGCGACATAGACGCACACACACCCAGCACCAACACAGATACTCCCACCCACAGAACCGCATACGCAAACAAGTCCTTGGAAGGCAGCAAGGATCATGGCGGCGCCCATCGACGAAAGCGTGCTAAATGCACTGAGGGGCGTCACCTCCGCCAACACCCGCCTGCCCAAGCCGCTGCTCATCAAGATCTACGTGGCCAGCCTGAAGCAGGAGTTCAACCAGGAGCGCCGCATGCTTCTCGAGCTGGTGGGTCCCGAGCTGCAGACGCTCTACGATGACAGGCAGATTGAGGTGAGAACAATTATCAGACTGTTTCTCTTGACGACTTAATACAGCGACCTTTTGTTCTCCAGCTTGAGTTCGTGGACATGCATTTTGGCACCGGCGACCAGGGTGTCAACCAGTTGGAGCGGGATCCCTATATGATCCACGACTATCTACACGAGATCGACGTCTGCCATGCCCACACCAAGAGTGTTTTCTTCATGGTCCTCGTGGGCGATGGCATCGGTCGCCTGCTGTTGCCCACCCACCTGGACGAGGACATCTTCGCCGCTGTCATGGCAGACCCGGAGATGTCCGCTGACCAGGAGGCGCTGCTGGTTAAGTGGTACGAGAAGAATGCAGCTGATTCCCAGCGACAGCTCAAACAGGACTATCGGTGAGTGAGGAAACATAAACTAGCGTAAGGAAGAACTTTTAAACCGAAAACCCTTTCAAAACGGAAAACTATAAAACTTATATAGCTATAAGCGTCGTCAATCTCAAAAACTAATAAACTCAACCGAACACTCGAGGGAATTGTTGATAATAATACATTATTGTTGGCCCGGCTCAGCCATTGTTGGCCAACTTAATCCCGATAAGTGCAAGCCATACTACCGAAAGAGATAAGTGACTTTTTGCTTTTGAAAAGAGAAAATTGAATTGCCATTTTACTACCACTACTACCAGCTAACTTCTAGTTTCGATTCGCTCTGAAGGTTATATGTGTGTGTATTTTTTATATTTGATCCAAAATGCAAACTGTAACAGAACAAAGTTGCAAAATATTTGTCAAAGTTGCAACCATTTCCGATCCGTTGTTCCTTGTTTGACTGAAATTATCCATGTGCCACTTTCGCCTTGTTTGGCAACTCAATTGGAGCTGAACTTTGGCAAATATTTGGCATGAAGGGGATTGAGGACATGGAATTGGACAGGGTAAATATGGAAATGCCAGTTATATTGATTAGTTTTCCCTCTGTGCAGACTGCTGCCCGCGAACGAGTGGCTCCAGGAGTCGCAGCAGATGCAAAAGTTCCTGGAATGCGCCCTGCAATCCTTGGTCCAGGGAGCAAGTGCATCCGAACGATCGGCGGACTTTGTGGAGCGCGTCCAGCAGCTGCGACGCACGCAGATTGAACGGGAAGTAAAGCAGGCTATGGGTAATTGTTATTTGTTCTTAATTAATTATTATCCTGCTAAGTAATATAATTTTCCTGTAGCTCTCACCAGCGAGAAAATCCTGGCTGTCTTCAGGGAGCGAGCCGCCCAGTCCAGCAAGAGGGATGTGGAGGCCAGTGAGCGGTTGCGAAAGATCAAGGACGAGCTAACCATGAACCTCTCCACGGATAATCACACAACCCTAGTGTAAGTATTTCCTACTCATTACAAACTTTAACAGAAATTACAAGCTATATTTCTGATTATTATCTCCTATTTAAAGGGTGCCTGGCTGTGCCGCCAGCGAGGCCATCGATCCGGACAACGAGGACCACGAGTCCTACTTGAGCAAGTTCAAGAACAAGGTCACCGACAAGCTCCGCCTGCTAATCGAGGCGCACATAACCAATGATCCCGACGTAATCAAGGGGAGGAAAAAGACTGTGCAGGTGAGTTGGATGCAGATGGGGATGGGCCCGAAACGGAGGCCCATTATGCGAACAGACAGGCTACAAAGCGCCTGGGGCTGCGAATTAAATTAAATGGATTTTTCGCAACACTTGCCCCCGCTCCCGCCGTCTTTAAACCGCTGACCGCTTATTTAATCAACAGCCATTCTGATTGTTCGTTGTAGTCATAAATTAATTCCAAGAATTACGCACAAACAAAGGAGAGGAGCAGGAGGCCTTTATGGTGCCGCGTTACCTTGTTGCCGCTTCTTTGTTCCTCTTTTGGTATTTTTGTTTTTGAGCCCTTCTTGGGCTTCTTTGCTATTGCTCACGGTTGCGCATATTGGCCGGGCCAACACGGAGTGCCGTGCTTTTGGCTAATGGCAGCGTGTTAATTAAATGTTCGGCATGTGGCAGGTGAATTATGCCCCAAAGGAGGAGAGTTTTTGGCAGCTAGGAATGTTGTAAAGAAAAACACAAAAGTGGAAAAACCAATTCAAAATTTAGGGGAATTTTTAAGAGAAAAAAATGTGTTACTAGCTCATAATAAATGCACTTATTTGGTCCGTAATAAAGCTGTCACTTACAGACCAAAATATAGTTTAGAAAAAATGTAAGCAAAAAACATTCAAACGCTTAGAAAAACACACAGATGCCAAAGATATATGTAAATAAAAACTGGTAAAAGATTCTCTTTATATCTGCTTTCACCTGAAACTGGCTGAGATTGTTTTGGAAATTGCAATTTCAACGGAAATCCAACTAAACCTGTTCCCAGCACGTCCTGTCTGTGTGCGAACGGATGCCCGAAGAAGTGTGCTTTGCATATGACAGTTGTCGAAATTGAGTCTGAAAGAGAGATTTCCTGCAATAAAAACCAATTGAGTTGCCCCAAAAATGGCTGCCGAAACCGTTTAGCCCAAGGAGTAGCCCGGTCTACGGCAGCGTCTCTCGGATCCGTTGCGGTTCTCTGCCTTGAACTGCATTGCATAAGTTGCACTCGCCGCCATTTGCCGGCCATGAACATCCTTGCCAGCCCAGGCTCAGCTCCGAGTTCCCTGCATTCAGCTCTCAGCCTGCCGCCCCCAGGCACGCCCTCCTCTTGTTGGCTTTTGTTGAAAGCATTTAACATTTCAGCTCGGTCGCAGCCGAAGGACGAGGCGTAATGCGAACTGGTCGCTGCCATTAGCGGATGTGTGCGAATGCGGCACTTGGAGAAAAGTTTAGTAATAACAAGAAAGGAAGCTAACTTCGGCACGCCGAAGTTTGTATTCCCTTGCAGTTCTCAGGTAGATCATAATTATCTACAAGTTTATAGTTACAGTTTTACATTCACGTCTTTAGATTTTTCCCTTCATCTACCGAAATTCTAAAATAATACCAAATGACGAAATCTTTAAGTAAATGAAAAATGTTGAAAAAACAACAACAACAACATTTTAAACCCGATATTTTCTTCTAAAAAGTTCAATGATTTTTCTTAAATATATTCGAAATTGTGTGTACTTTTTGTAACCATAGATTACATAGAATTCGATGGGATTCCTCTGCTTAAGATATTTTAAACCCGATTTTTATTTTCTAAGAAATTTTAGGATATTCCTTAAATATGTTCGTAGTTGGGCCTTGCTTTTACAACTAGGAAGTATGTGAATGATTCTCCAGATATTATAAATCAAAATATTTTGATATACCCTACTCTTTCTTAGTGTATCATCCACCGTTGCAAGTCGCCTGTTACCGGCTCACTGCTTTGTGTAGCTGCCTCGCCTTCTTCATTTTCCTTTCACGGCTTTTGGTCGCCTTCCTTTACGAACACCCTTCCGTTCTTCCTGTCCCGTCGCCTCTGACATATTAACACACTTACGCTTGGGCACAATGTAGCCACGCCCAGGTCGTCCCTTGTTTGCACTTAACGATGCAGCAACGTAAACTGCATCCAGTTCTGGTCAACACAGCCCCCTTACCTTTCTCCTGGATCCCTTCAGTGTCTCCGATGCGGATAAAAGTGTTCGCAAAGGTAAATCCCATCGCCCATCCCCTGCCACGCCGTGCTTTGACAAAATGTTGTGGCACTCTTTGCCGCAACCAAGAAATATGCAAAGTGTGCAGCAGCCCCACACTCTCCTCCCCAAACTACAGCCGGTCCCACGTGTGGTATGAGCAGCCTCTTGTATGGCAACCGCTGGCACTCGCCTGAAATGAAATTAAATCAAGTCAAATGCCAACTAATTAAGCGGTAGCCTTAAGGTGACTTTCCCAGCTACTGGCAGCAGCTCCTGGCCATATTGATTCGCCCGTCATGTCCCCGGGAAATGCATTACGCAGATGCTGTCAAACGAGATTTACAAAGCAAAAGCCGCTTACTGGCAAGAAGTGGCATAAGAGACTCTGTCGCAGACTCAGTCTCTGTCTCAGTCGCAGTCTCAGAATCGGAATCATCATCAGACTCAGTCTGTGAAGGAGATCCTGGCAAGGACAGGGCGACGACTACTTGTTAGTGGCAAACATGCCACGGCCAGACAAGGTGAGCCACACTCACAGAAAGTAAAGGATGAATATTATAAAGATAAATTTGGATTCACAATATTCATGTTCGCCAGACCTTGTGCTTTCTTTAAAAAGGGTAGATGCTTACTTTTTCGGATTAGCTAAGCCCCGTGGTGCACATGGACTTCATATGGACAATGAACCTTAATATTCTCTCAGTGTCTCCACTAAATCCCACCCCTTCGCCACCCAGCAGGTGGGCAAAAAAAGTAGGGGCAATGGCAATGGCAAAGGTAAACAAAGTTACGGGGCAAACACGCTGAATGCCACTCACTCGCATTCAGGCTGATGGGGATGATGTTGACGTGGTCGGTGCTGGGGAAAGGGAGAACGGAAGCGGACGACACTTCGGAATATACATATATATATAGGAGGTGCGAGTATATATCTGACATATCTGAGGTGTAAGCCGGCAGAGAGCTCTTAGAGGTCACACGCAGCAGCTGGCCCGAGATGAATGGCTGAAGGAGGTGGATGGATGCTGTGGAAGTGACACCGGGACACTGGGTCTCGGGACGAAATGGAGATGCGGTTGCTGGTGGCATGTGGCTGCTGGCTGCTGTATGGAAACAAATCCAATTACCGACAAAACCTAAGCAGCAACTGGTTAAAAAACATATATTTCTATGCAAACCATGCCCATACTCAGGATCCAGCAATCAGAAATAATTACAATCCGTGAAATACAAAGTGCAAACTGCTGTTGACCTTGGCGGAAAACATAAGTTTTGGATTTGCTCGCATTTAAAGCCTTTAAAATTAATTCACACATCGGATTAAGCAATTAATTTCCTGGAATCAACCGATTTAAATGTTATTTAAAACAAAAAAAACGCAGCTTATATGGATTTTATTTAATAACTGGCGGCGAACGAGGTTATCTTTTACAGCTACAGCTGACATCACTTGGCAAGCGAATGGCTTAATTGGACATTGGATAAATAAACATTGAATTAAATTCCCATTTGTCACACTCAAGCGAAAGCAAAGTCAGCAGGGAGCAGCAGAAATTGAAATCTGTTTGAAATAACGTCTTTAATGGCGAAGAGCTTGGAGTTTGGAGGTTAACCAAATAAAGGGATTAAAGGGTAAAATAGGATTTGTGTAAGATTTATACTAATAATACTATTCTCAAAAGATAATGGTGTTCAGACATAGAAATAACTTAAAATCTACATTACATTACAAACTCTCTTACTTATATGTACGTTTTTTATTTAGTTCTGTTTAAACCATCTTAATCTTAAAATGTCTTAGATCTTAGAAACTCTTTTTATCAATGTCCTTAAATAATTCCGTTTGCAGGAAATCTTTCATGAGCACTCGACCCACCTGCGCATCCTGCGCGATCACACGGCTAGTGCGGCGCTGGTGGAGTCGCGGGTGCCGCAGCAGCTGCGCCAGAACCTGATGGCCAACTTCCGGAACGGCAGCCGGCATGCTCCGTACTTTATCTGTGGAGCGGATGGAAGCGGCAAGAGCGCCATCATGAGCCACCTGTACGGACAGGTGAGCAGTTGGTTCGGCTCCACGCGGGTGCATCGGGTAATTCGCTTCGCCAAGGCCACGCCCCGCTCCGCCTACAACCTGGAGCTGCTGAGAGTGGTGTGCCAGCAGATCTCGATCATATTCAATATACCCGAGGGCTACCTGCCCAAGGACGCCTCCTTCGATCCGCTTTACATCAGCACCTGGTTCCAGAACCTGCTGCGCCGCGTGGAGGACATGGGCAACGATGTGCTCTTTCTGTTCATCGACGATCTACATCTGCTGAATCCGCTGGACTGCGACATCGTGACCGCCCTGTCCTGGCTCCCCACCTCGCTGCCGTGGAACGTGCAGATCATCTGCAGCTCCACCACGCCCGTGGAGCAGCTCAAGTTCACGCCCATGCAGCGGGACCGCTTCAAGTCCGCCGAATATCAGTTCGACCTAAATCTGGGCGACTTCGCCACCCGGCTCAAGATCCCGCCGCAGTGCGTTCCGGGCGACGTGAGCTTCGCCCTGTACGTGGAGCAGCAGTTCGACCAGCTGGAGCGACACTACGGCAGGCAAGCGGTGGGCGGACTGGCCGCCTACATCACCTGCTCGGAGTACGGGCTGAGTGAGACGGAGCTGCTGGAGCTGCTCATGCCCACTGACGATCCGGAGTCTCTGATCGAGACCAAGAGCGGCCACTTTAGCTTTGCCACCTTCAAGAAGATTCACCGGGAAATGGGTGAGTGCTAGCTCTTTGTTTTTAGTGATAAGAGGGACTCCTTAAACTCATTGAAATATTTTACAATCATCGCTCTTCTTTACAGACACTCTCCTGCTGCTGCACGACAAGATCATGTCCGGCAAGGTGCTGATCCAGTGGCGACACAATTACTGTGCCGCAGTTGCTAAGCGTCGCTACATGGACGCCCAGCGGACGCGGAGCCTGCACAGCGAGCTGGCCAACCTGTTTTTTCCCCAGGACGAGGACGAGAGCACTCTGGAGAATGAATCGAATGCCAGCGAGGCCAGGTCAGTGATCAGCGCCAAGGACAGGGAGCGGGACAGGGACAAGGAGAAGGACTCCCTGTCAGCGGTATCGGCCGTTTCAGTCGGTCGAAAGTCCTCCTCGACGCACCACAACGACGACACCTCCACCTTCTACAATCCCATTGCCGCCGATGTCAGCTACAGCATGCGGCACGTGGAGGAGAGCTGGCACCACCTGATGCGGTCCGACGACACCACGCGGTTCAAGCAAATAGCCGTTTGCAACTTTGACTTTCTGCTGGCGGCGGTAAGTTCCCTATAATAACTACTCCTGACAACTATTCCTAGAAATGCACACAGAGTTGGTCCTGCAGCTGGAGGGAGAGCTCCTCTTAATTGGTCCACTAACTTGGCAGTCAAGCTGACTCGCAATCATGTCAAAAATTAGCACCAGCTGAATGGCACAAAGTTAATTTGAGCATTCAAAGGGCAGCCAGTGAAGTGAAGCGAAACTAAATTACAGAGCAAAATGATTTATTTATTATTGATTGTACTGCTGCCTTTCACTGGCTGTCACTCTGGCCGAAATAAAATCGTGGAGTGGAACTCGAACTGATTGGCAGTCGGAAGCTGGGCAACCAATCGTTTGCAGCGAATAAACGAGCATAGGAAGTGACAGCTTATACTTAATATTTATGGTCTAGGACGAAGTAAACCTTTATTGCCCACTTAACACTTCTATTATAAGCATTTATAAGTTTATTTTGGGAAAAGAGTGAATACAATTGATTTTCCTGCAGCTATATATTTCAATTTAATGGTAAAGAGTGACTTATATGACTTAAAAAGTGGATGACATTTAAAATTCAATTTAAAATATTTAAAGTTGGCTTTCCTATTTAAACCACAAATCATGGTTTATAAGTAAGGCCAAAACTTATAAATACTTAATTTTTTTAGTTATTCACTCTGAATTAATTATTAACCAAAGGCCAACTAAATAAAGCCCTATATATAATCCTCTTACAGCTACTAAATGAACTTGGCAAATACTTTTATTAATTTTAATTGAAACAGACAGATAAAAAATGTAGTATAATAATCATATTACTTTCGGTTTATGCCTTGCTGGGTTCCTTCTTGTCGCAAAATGCAGAATTTAAGCAAATCTCGGACAGCTGTCGCTGGCTTAATTGTTCGCTGCAGTTTGTCATCGGGCATTGTTCCCTGATTCCCACGGTTCCCCTTTACCCGACTTTTAATTTAATTTCATTTTGCTGTGTTCCGTTTCAATTCGCTTTATTTGGCGCTGAAAAGTATGCAATTAAACTTTTGTGACTCGCTGGGGAGCGCATGCTGGAGAGCCAATCAAATTAATTTGCTTTGTTGCTATTTATTTTTTCGATTGAAACGAACGAAATGCAAATTTGGAAAACAATTTTTTACTGTCAATATTTGTATGCCCGGCGGGCAGTAATGGAAACCGAAGCTGGTCAAGCGGCATCAATAAAATATGAGCCACTTTGCTTCTAATTAACGCCCAGTTCAATCAAGCCCGCAACGATATTGGAGACTTTACCTAATCGATATTTGGCTTTAAAGCTCAGACCAAAGCCTAGTTAAAGGAAATATCCAAGTTATATGCACGTAACTAAGGAGCCAATATGTCTGTCATCTAATTTAATTAACTTTGCTTTGTTGTCATTTACATTTTGAGATAGATATATGGGCTCTTAACCATTTGCAAATGTATACAGAAGTCGGTTGTTAATATACCTCTCTGGGGGTTCCTTTGTGGATTGTGCTTCGGTTGACATTTTGAATGAGGCAATAATGGCTGAATGACCTTAAAAGCCACACAAAGGGTAATTAAATATTGGGAGCAATAGGAAGTCCTATGAAGTAGTTTCAACGAGTGCTTCAGAGGCACTTTTAATTGACTAATAAAGGTGCATCTTACAAATTACAATCTTACAATACTTTTTGGCGTCACGCATCTTATTTATTTATTTTATGCATAAATATATTTATTCACATTTCTTTGAAGACATTTTTCTATAAGTAACTTATAAAAGATGGCGTTTCTCATCTCATATTTTTAACTTTATGTTTATTTCACTCGTCTTCCTTTGAGTATATAATAATAAATACAATTTTTCATAAAGCTTTCTGTATACAAAATTAAATTTATAATTTTAAAAACACTTGCTCTTTGTATTACAGGTGCAAACCGTGTCCATTAGCTACCTGCGCTGCCTGATCGAGCACGTGCGCTGCTACATCCTGGACAGGGACATCGAACTGATCTACTATACGATCCGCAAGTCCAGCGACGTCCTCACCCGCGATCCCATGCAGCTTGGCTCGCAGCTGATCTCCTGGCTGCGACCCATTGGGGAGCACGACGACGACGACAACTCGCTGCTTAGCATGACGGTGCGCTCGGCCACGGCCTGGTGCGATGGCTATGCAGTGCCGCTCCTGGTGCCGCTCACCGGCTGGCTGCCGGCACCGCTGCCCTCGCAGATCCGCACGATGACTGTGACTGGCACGGGCCTGATTCGCGCCGTGTGGCTGGCGCCGTCGAAGCAGCATCTCATCCTGGCCACCAGCTCCGGCGACGTGCAGCAGTGGCACATCATGAGCAACTCGCTGGAGCACATCTTCAAGGGTGAGTACGGCTGCTCCGTAATGTCTCACCATTAGACGGGCTAATCGTGAACGTCTTTTTCTCCCTTCTCCTCTGTCTGCCTCTGTTTCCATTTGCGGCAGGACACACTGCGGCAGTCACGTGCCTCCTAGTGGCCCCGCAATCGGAGCCGGAGCTGCTGCTGACCGGCTCCGAGGATGCCAGCGTCCTGGTCTGGCACGTCGCGCACCGCGAGCGTCGGGGGCACATTAAGTAAGTACACTAAGAGAAATTATGCGTCGTTTAAACAAGAAAAACTAATATTTAAGCAAATATAACAAGGAAATGCTATTCATATTGTATAATTTTTAGTTTAAATTTATACAATTTATTCTTATTTTATTTAACTACAAATAACATTTCTCTCTCTGTGGAGAACTTCTAGTCTACTTAATCATTCGCATTTTGCCACTCATCGCCCTGAGCGTAATTTGTAAATCTCTGCAGGCGCAATTTATCTAAGCATTCCCTCACCGCCTCCTTGACTCCTCCATTGTATCTTTGCAGCGCCCACACGGCTCCCATTACGGGCGTGGCAGCCGGCGTCAATAACACGCTCATCATAAGCAGTAGCGAGGATGCAACCATCGCCATCACGGACCTGGCCAGCGGCAAACTGGTGAGCAAGCACAAACAAGACACCCAAGCCCAAGCCCACACCCAGAGCCAGAGCCAGACACAATCCCCACTCGTGTAAGCGGATTCATTTAAGAGCTGGCTGCTCTGGGTGTAGCGGGGTGTAGGGATAATGGTCGCTGTAATGGTTATTTTCAGCGCATTAAAAGTGGGACAATGGTGACGGGGTATGCTTTTAGAGAGACTTTTCGACATGAGCATAGACTAATTCGAAGGGAAGTGCCATACGGCGGCGTCATTATAGTGGCTTTCCTAATAGTTATGACAGAAAAAGAATCTCTGAGGTTTTAATTAAAATATTTCAAATATAGTAAGGCTCATTCTTGTCATAATGGTATAAGGAAATTATAATATTTTAAATTCAATAAATAAATTCCATTAACTTCCTACGTATTCCTTTAAATTCCTGCACAAATAAATGGCTTGTCCCCTACTCAAATGCATATTTGGTATCTGTATTTAATCTCGGGCAAAGCTAGACAGTTCCTCTGACAGGCACCATTTGAATCTACAACGGAGATAGCTGGATTAAAATAAAAAATAATAATTTTACAGAGAGAAATGAAGGTATTTCTACTCCAACGCACCAGAATAAGTTTAAGCAAACAGTCCTTGCCCGAGCTAAAATATTTCTGCAGTTTATCTGACAGTCACTTGATTACAGTTTTACTTAAAATTAAAGTTCAAAATTAACTTAACTAAAGCCAAGCCCAACCATTAAATCACAAATTTTTGTTACAAAATATTTTAATTAAAAAAGAAAACGTTTCAATGCCCATTAATTTTAATTACTTGTAATGCGAATCGATTAGGAGGCAAACAAGTCCCAGCTTCATTTTATTAATTATTTTCGCCCCCAGACTTTAATTTGAGGCTGTAATTGAAATGCATCGAACGCTTTTCCATTTGGGAAATGAAAAATGCATTTGCCAAAGCTAATTGCAAGAACTCACCGCAAAACCAGATCAAACAGACCGACGGACCGAATGCATTTGCATAATTTCTCCAGGCCCGGCGAAAAGCCCCGAAATAAATTCCGAATTACTATGGCTACACATGCCTTCCATCAAACGGCAGCGGAGGCAAGGTCACGGGTGAGGAGGAATGGGCCCTCGAATGGGTTCGTTGCCATCTGGCTGACATGTGTGCGTAGCTTGTTGAACACGGGTTAAACAGGAGCAGAAGCGAGAGTAGGAGCGTTCGTTCACACATTCACATTTCGCGGCTCGGCAAATGAAGCGTGGCCTGGGTCCTGTGTCCTACTTTTCCGCTGCCGCTTCCACCTGCCACCTCCCACAGCCGCCATAAGTCATGCCAAGTTGATATTTCAGAGACGCACACATTAAACTGTGATTACCCACAATGCGCCGTGTTTGCATATTTGGCGGGGCCACACCGCGTCCCTGTTCGCTCCTGTTCGTCGTCCTGTTGACACACATATAGAAATTAGATTTATTGCCACTTGGTTGGCCCCGGGCATATTTTAAAGTCAATTTCGCTGACTCGTCGGCTGCTGGGCATCCTTCCCACTCCGCCCCGATCTCGACGAGGGTGCAACACTCGCTTTTTTATGGCCGGAAGTGCCTCCTCCTCCTGCTTCTCAAACACTGTCGTACACCTGCAATTACGAGCTCTCATTGAATTAATTACGATATTACGTATACGCCGTGTCATGCTGGCATTTCCTTTCATGTCGCCGCGGTTCTGCTTTTTTCCTCACTTCGTTCTTTTTTAAAGTCCGTGTAATTTATCAAACTTTTGGCATTTTCCGGCGGAAAGGGAAGGCAACCTCGCATGCTAGGTGGTAATTAACTTAATGCATACCAAATGTGACAAACAAAAGGGAGGCTTGAGGTATCGCAACTGAAAACAAAAGCGACTCCGGCGTCACATGTGTCACGCGAGCGAAGAGGCCCCGGGCCCAGTGATTAATATTTAAAATCCCTTCGCTTAGCTGACACTAAAACCGAATGACATTCGATGAGCATAGATTATACGATAGCGCGGGTTGGTTCCTAATCAAATTGGTTTTACAAATTAAGAGCAGGCTTTAATATTAAACCCATATATTCACGATTTCCCACCAGAAACACCGCATCACCCACCACCGCGGGCCAGTGACTGGGATCCTGGTGGCCGGAGCCTGCGACGTCCTGATCTCGGGCAGCCACGACCGTAACATATGCGTGTGGGATCTGGAGAACTTCAGCCTGCTGAACACCATGCAGATGACGAGCCCCGTTCTGCGCATCGACATTTCCTGGAACTCGGTGAGTTATCCCATCCGTCAGGAATTAATTGCCAAGGAAAGCTTAATTTTGGCTTAAATTTGGCTGAGCCTGGGAGTGCATCCTTGGTGGATACACACACACACAGACACTTATGCTGTGTGTGTGGCTTTTTCAAATTTAACGAACAAACTTCGGGGCAAAGACAAAAGTTGAGTCCTTAAGGGGATTTCCCTGCTCATCATGCTCAGCAGAAAAGCTTTAAAAAGAAATTCTTGTGCTCGGGACACACACAAAACGAAAAAAGAAATAATCATAATAAAAAAGAGAGCGAACGAAAGAGGAGAATGCGAAGCTTTAAGCCATATTCCACTTGAGTGAAGCTCCCCAAGTAACCCAATAACGAAAAGCGCAATTTAAGGGCAACACAAACGGCCAGAGAGGAGCCGAAAGTGGAAATGGAAATGGAAAGCGGCTAAGAAATCCCCGAATTCATGTCAAAGCCGAAGTCAGTTTAAAGCCAAACACTATAGATAGACGGGCGCATAGATACGCTTAGATATGATAGAAAAGTGGGGCTTCCCTGCCAGTGGGTAGAGAGGAGAAATTCTAATAAGTGATTCCGGCTTGGGGACGCATTACGCGCCAAATCCTTTGTTGTCAATCAGCTTGACAAAAAACCCGAGTCAGACGTGTGCGTGTGTGCGGGTATTTGTGTTCGTGCCTGCCTCTATCAATAAGTATTGCATACTTAGCAGCAATTTGGCACGCAAAATAATATCAAGATAGCGACGGGGAGCTCTGTGCTCCAAGCTGCCAGCTACCAGCTCCCCGACGCTGTTGTCGTCCTTTGTCAATGGCAACTGCTGTCCCCATTCCATTCCAACGGCAATTGATGCGTGCTTCCACTTTGGTCTCGCTCCTCCCCATCCACCCATTCATCCATCTGGTCCGCTCCAGCAGATCCACAATAGACAGGCATCAGGAAAAAGCAACTGTAATTCAAGGTGTGTGCCGGGTGTGCTGCTCTGGAGGCTGACGACCAGGCTTCAGCCTCAAGTGAAGCTCCTCGGATGACACATTCCAGGCACTAGGATCCACTCAAAAAATAAGGGAAACCTTAAATTTGAATTTAAAAAAATAGATGTAAGAGAGTACCTACAAGAGTATATAGACAGTATAGATAACAAAAGATAATATTAAAATCTTCTTAAGACTCATGATTTTTCTCCCAGTGAGCTGGCTTGCAATCCCCTTTCAAACAACAGAAAACCAAGACTGAAAAGCCAGAGACAGAGCGAAGAGATAGACCAGACCAGGAGAGCGATTCAATTACCTACGGGTCTGGCCTGGAGCAGGGCTCAGGGTGATGTCCTCCTCTTTGCCGCAACCGAAAATACAATTTCACACATTAAACAAAAGTGCTGGCGAAAATTGAGGGTAAATTGCCTATAAGAAGGCGGAAAAATTGTTTCGCGATAACAAGGACATCCGCCGAACGAAAATTTCCCATTCCCCTTGCAGCCACAGAATTGAAATGTAATTTCAACCAGCCATGGCTACAAGCATACAGATTCTGTGCAGTATATATATGCATATATGTATATGTATTCGCTGTGGCAAAAGGCCGGGCCCCTTGGGCAGAATTCTTAGCCTCGGCCAAATGGCAAAAGGAAATCAACTTTCTTACACTTTGCCCGGCATCCGGAAGGCTACGTGGCACTTGTGGCCTCTGCACAGCTTCCTGGGAAATGTCCTCAAATTGGAATTGGTTGCAGCCTGTGGTCCTCTCCTTCTCGTGCCCCAAATGGAATTTATTTATTTTCGATTCATTTTGCCCGCAAGGATGCCTTAATGGCAAGGTTTTCGATCAATTATTTTACGATAAGCTGTCTCTTAATTACTCAGTATTCTAACATTTTAGTAATTGACAAACCAGCTAATTAAATAATTAAATTACAAATTACTTACTATAATAAGTATTTTGAGTTCGCTCTCATCCATTACCTTTTTATTCCTTCCAGGTCTTCCTGCTGGCCCTGTGCGAGGACAATGCTCTTTATGTCCGCACCCTGGCCACCGGCAAGGAGCTGCACACCCTCAAGGGACACAAGTCAAAGGTGGGCTCCCCGTTCAAACCCTTTTTCAGTCTTAATCACACCCAAATCCTCTCCAGATCCGCACCATTTCCATTGGCAAGGATAGCCAGCGGTGCGTGGTGGGCTGCGATGACACGCGGGCTTTGATCTACGACATGCACGCCGGCAAGTTGGTGCGATCCATGCCACCGAATCCGGGGCCAGTGACCGCCGTCCATGCGATGGACAACGACGACTTCCTTGTTACGGTGGGCGGCAACAAGATCACCTTCTACTCGTTCCGGAACGAGGAGCTCTACATAAATCCGTACTCACGGCATCCGCGGCGCAAGCGGAGCCTGAAGCGCCACGCCCAGGCGCAGCGATCTCCCTCGACCACCCTGCCACCCATCACCTGCTTCGATCTGTCGCGGGACTCCCAGCAAATGGCCATTGCCTCCGGACGCAGTGTCCATCTGATGCGGATCAACACGCCCGAGTATCAGTGCAGCCTGGAGGGCCATGCGGCGGGCGTGTCCTGCCTGAAGTTTGCTCCCAACGGCGAGTTCCTGGCCACCGGCTCGGAGGATCGATTGGTGCTCATTTGGAACCTGTCCTTGGGCGAGATCAGCAATACGTTCAAGGGCCATGCTGCTCCCGTGGTCAAGGTGGTAGTGCTGATGGATTCCCTGCGGGTCATCTCCACGGATCGGGACTCCTTGCTCCTCGTCTGGATGGCCGACTCGGGCAATCTGCTGCAGACCATCCAGGGTCCCTACAAGAGCCTGGCCGTGACCAACAACATGCGCTTCGCCGCCTCCACCAACGGGGACAACACCCTCAAGATCTGGTCCCTCACGCAGGAGGACGAGAAGTACTCGGTGTCGCACTCCGACGAGATCACCTGCTTCGAGATTAGTGCGGACAGTGCCCACATCATCAGCGGATCGCGGGACATGTCCCTGAAGGTGTGGCAGGCCACGGGCGGCAAGCTCAGCCAGGTGCTGGTGGGACACAGTGACGCCGTGACCTGCGTGGCCGTCTCCGTGAGCAACAAGACCCAGGTGCTGTCCGGCTCGAAGGACACGAATCTCATCATCTGGGACATACTCACCGGCGAGGAGGTGCACACCTTGGCGGGACACCTGGGTCCTGTGATCGGAGTTAAAGTTTCGGCAGATGGTGAGTGGAAAAACTCTACTAATTCATCTTCCTAATGCTAATAATTGTTGGCCTCTTATTCTGCAGGCTCCACTGCGGTGTCCGGCAGCGATGACAAGACCCTGATCGTGTGGGAAACCAAGCGCGGCTTGGCCTTGACCTCGCTGCAAATGCACGTGCCCTTTACCCACTTTGACATTAGCCTGGAGGTGTCCCGGGTCCTTGTCCAGCTGGTGGATAGCTACAATCTTCCTGTGATCTGTCTGCACAACACCCCGGCGCAGTATGTGAAGCTGCCCACGTACTCGGGACCCAGCAAGGACGTGGAGGGTGAGCAGAGCTTAATAGATATTCTAGGGAGAAGAAATATTCGTAAAAATATTATTTTGTAATTAATTTATTCCCCAGACCTTCGACCCCAGGGCCCCAAGCGCCAGATGAAGCGGCTGCTGAAGAAGGAGGTCTCCCTGGACACGTACACCTGGCAGAAGAAGTACGGCCACCTGACCTCATCCGTGATGATGGCCCAGGTGGATGAGCGGCTGAAGCGGCGCTTCAGCGTATCCGCCAGCATGGAGGAGATCTCTAAGATCGCCGAGACCAAGACGGGGGCCTCGCAGGCGAACCTGGGGCCGGAGCAGGCTGCTCTGGCCCAGTCCCAGCACTTTGACCAGCTGGAGGCGCTGTGGAACAAGCGGTCGCCGCCGCGAAGGCGTCACAATGCGGTAAGTCAGGAGGGTTCCCCGCCATCCCTAGCTCTCTCTTTCTCCCTCTGTGCCCCGCGCGGAAGGAGGAAATGGATACTTGGCCAAAGGACCTTAGCTGCAGTTCGCTTTAGTGGTTGTAATCCTTTGGTATATACGTAGTAGATGCGCTCACCATTTCCGTTTTTGTTTCGTCTTCTTTCTTTTCGGTTCATTTCGCTTCGTCTCTCTGTTTGCTTACACACCAATGTGTCACCTGCAACATGAAACATGAAACATGCAACATGCAACATGCAATGTGCTATGTGCCATGTGCAATGTGCAACTTGCAACATGTGCCCTGTAATCTGAACCCATTGAACAGGGCCTGTCAAGGCAAACCTCGCTGGTGGAGGACCGCCTGGAGTCCTCGGACGACGACGAGTACCAGGACGAGCGCGCAGGTATGTTGTCCGCCTCCTACGACCACATCCACCTCCTTGCACGTTTGCCCGGCCTCCGATCCCTGCACGATGCATGGAAGACGAACAGCCTGCGGGTGAAGCGGCCGCACTCGCGGTCCGCCCGCACCAAGTTCTATGTGAGCACACCACCACCACAGAACTCCCACGACGGCAGCAGCCAGCAGCTGGACACGAATGACCCCAAGACACCTGCACCGCTATCCCCCGGACAGAGTACCGCACCCGATCTGGTCAGGGATCTGCTGCTGGGCTCCGGCTCAGCACTGCCCGCCGCGCCCGAATCACCGCAAAGGATCTCGCTGAGGCAGCTGCTCCACTGGCCCAGTCTCAAGTCCCATTTGTGGCGTCGCCAGCGGAACTGCCAGTCCCTGCAGCCGCACATCCGGCTGAATCCGCCGGAACGGGAACGGATCCGGATGCGACCCACGCCCATCATCGTGGTGGAGAACTACGACGGGCGGAATGTGCGGCAGCTGCGCACGGATATAATCCTGCATCCCCAGTCCACTCGCGCCTCCATTGGCCACATCGAGGTAGACGGTAGAGGCAGCGAGCAGCCGCTGACAAAGAAGCCCTCCACTGGCAGCTACTGGCAGCGCCGCTGGCACCTTCTGCGCTCCAAGTCCGCGCGGTCCGAGTCCCGGCATCCTCCTCCGCCTATCCGGGAGCCGGGCGGCACCTCTCACTCGAATAGGAGCACCCCCGATCCCACGGCCAACTGCAACGACTGCGTTGCCCAATGACCACCGACTCCGACCCGAGCCCCGACAGCCACTCACACACACCACTTCCACCTCCTCTTCCACCTTTACCTCCACTTCCGGTTTCTACTAGCACCCTTTTTTGCAACTCTCTGTCCGTAGTTTTGGCCATGCGTAGTTGTTATGCCATTTAAAGTATTTTTTGTAATAAATTTTCGCAAAAGTTAATTCCGTTTTATTTTTTATTACCTGCTCGTTCAATTATAAGCAATTTTACTTTATTTATTTCGTCCGTCACAAGCCGAGTCCAGGTAAGTACACTGGCAAAAACAACACTATAGTTTGAAAAAAAGGGAAACCAGAAGAGGTAAGGTTGGGTTAATAATGAATAAAAAAATAAAATGGGAAACAAATGAAAAATGGGAAAGAAAAACACATAAGGAAGAGAAAGCATAAAGAAAATGCCTTAAAATTCCCAAGTCAGATTTCTGCGTCACCGTGAAAATGTTGAAGTGAAATAAATATATAGTAAAGTTCACTGCAGAGCATTTGAAGAGACTGTATTACACTTGCCTTCTGACAAAAAAAAAAAAACTGATGAAAATATCAGTAACAAATACAATGCATATCCTGTAACATATGGACATATTTAAGTTGGCATTAGTAACTCCAAGAAATGAAATAATAATGTTAGTAACTTCGAGGATTCCCAGACCCAGGTTAATTTTCTTAACCATAGTTATAGACTTTAAAAATTACCTATGTAGTTCCCTGCCAAAAGACGTTAAAAAGAACATTTCCCACACTTAATGGGAGTAAACGTGCGTTGTAATGCGAGTCCGCGGCTTCCGCCGTACCATTGTTAATTATAATTAGTTTTTGCCCGAGGTAACCCAGGTAATGACAAGCCAACTCCGCGTGTTTTCGACTGTAATGGCTTTCGGGTAATTGGCAGCAGCGTCATGAATATTAAGTGCCCATCCCGACCGCTCTTTTCGCATTGCCAATGCATAAAAGTGCAATCAATAAATTCGCAGCGCGATTAACTCGATGAGCAAACAGAAAGACCGCTGCACCGCTGGCTGGGTAATGAATTGAGCGAATTAAAGGCAATCAATTTGAGGGAACTGAAAAAGGGTTTGTGGGTTCCGTGGGTGGTTCACCCTGGCCTGTGAGCCCAGTGAGGTAAGCCGTTCTCCGTTCTCTCTAAGTTCATCCATCCTCGCCAGGCATGTTTTTTCTCGCTTACGGGAAAGGGAAACCCCCTCGGAGGACCAATACAATGTCCGTATCCGTGTATTGTATCATAACGTGTTACCTGCTTTCGTTCTCTAAGTATTTTTTTTCCTTTCGATTTTACGCTCTCTCTCGATGTGTATATATTCCTCTTTGCCTATTTAAATACTCGTTCGTTCCGTTGTTGGCCAGACACTCTGCAGCTCTTATGAAAAAAAAATACAAAAATACAAACAATGAACAACGAAGTTCCGATTTTCCATTCCAATTATCCGAACTCCGAATGACCACCAACCACCACAACCAACAGCCACCGCCCACAGTTCGAAAACCAGTTCCCGCAGCTCACTGCTCCCATAAACCAACTGCAACTGCAAGGCAGCAACAGTAGCAACCGTAGCACCAGCAGCATCGTGAACAACTAATTAAATAATTAATTAACAACCCGAAACGAGAACATTTAGCTGACACACCCCCACTCCGATTGGCATGATAACTTCCAGTACTTTTCTCTCTGAATTAGATACACATTTAAGCCAGAGCACTTTCCAAATGAAAAACCAAAAGAACGGCACCCCAAAATTGACTAACTTTGCATATAATTGGCTAATCTCGGATATATGTTTCGATTCTAGACGACTTCGACGATTTCTTTCAGTGGGGATAATAGGACACGTTAGGCATAAAGTATATTTAATCCGGTTAGGCAACACTTACATACCTTTCGAATGTACGAGCATACCTCAAACGCGAATGCTGAAACACTTTTGAGAACTCTACATGCGGTTTATAATTATATATGATATATAGCGTACTACAAAACCATAGTTATAACCGACAAACGACGCCGCGCAGCCCACTTGGATGCCAGCAAGTAAGTATGGGCCCACCTGGTGCACCCTAGTAGCCTTAGACCTTAGCCATTAGAAGAGTCAGCTTAGAGCTTAAAATCCTCATTTTTTGGCATCAACGGAGGCCATGCCTGGAGAGTGGCCTCCGTTCACAGCCTGCTTTATTTCCTATTAGAGCTGAACTAGAACCTGGCATGGCCAGCAAGTACCCGTACTCGTGCTCCTATCTCGGTGTTAGGCATGTCAGTAGACCCATGCCAGTGAAGAGAGACATTCTAAAACGAACATTTTCCAATTTGTTGTCGATTTACGCAGATCATTTCGCTTCAGGAGGAGGAGGATACCACAAAGGATAAAGCCTGAGCAACCCCAGCAATTAAGCGGAGTACTTATCCAAAATGGCAAGCAATAAATGGGGCAGACAAGTGTAACGATTAACCCCCATTTTCCAGCCCCATATCGAGCTTTTGGCCGCTGGGGGACTCCCCATTTCCCATCGTTTCAGTGTGTAGATGATAACCCCCAAGACCTTAAAACCTAAAAACCAACAAAAAAACGGAAAAGAAAAAAACATAGTTAAATCTGATAAACCACCGTCTCAGACTCTGTAGGAATTATAGCATTAAGCGAGCCAATTTAGACATTTTATTGTCGTAGTGTGTTTTATGTACTAAACTCGAGCTAAATATCGCAATAACTTAGAATCTGTTTAAACGAGAAATGCAAATACAAACTCTCTAAGGGGCTAAAAGCGTAACTATGCTTAAAAACACAAAAAACAAAGGACAACACACACTGACACAAGCACAAAGCCAACACTTATGCCACACATTAAGCTAATGTATATATTAAGCTCTCCCAACTGTCCCAGCCGCGTTCGCTGTAGATTATTAATATTAAAAACCACGACCTCAGTTCGAATCTCACCTCTTGGGGTCACGGGCTTGCACTTCCCTCGGATGTAACCTAAATAACTTTCTGACAATCAGAGGTTCTTGCCTGGAACGAAAAAAAATACAACACAAAAACAAAACTCAACTGATGACACAAATTGATATTTCTACACTGGATATTTCTATGCATGCCACAAGTGAAACTTTGTTAAACTAAGCAATTAATGTCTACGTAGCGTGTAGTGTAGTGTCCACCTCTGTAGCCGAGTCACGAGCATCTCCCGAGGAACTATGGAAACGGATACGGCAAACGGAAACGGAAACGGAATCGGATAGCGATATGGTTACTTACTGAATAAACACGGATAAATGTACACCCTGTCTATGTCTATTAAATCGAAATTAAACTCAACTTTACTGCGGAAAAACAAAACCATTTTGAAGTTATTTCTTTGAGAATTTTTCAACAGAATTACTACATTTTATGGGTCCTGCTGTACCATTTGAATCAATTAATCTGTAGGCAACGATAGTTTTTAGATTTAAATAATACTCCGAAATTTCTGTACATTTAAGATCATTTCACAATGTGTAACCTTACACAAGGACTCATTTTCATTGGATTATATTTTAATTAATTTTTGTATAGAAGGAGATGACATTTTATAGTTACCCTTTCGACAAGTATTTTAATTTAATACAAATTGGCATTGAATTCTTGGTTTTAGCATTCAATTTAATAATATAAACAATTAAATATTTCCATAATTTCAGTAAATGTAAATGGTAAGTCAACTTCAAGATAAAACGACTTAAACTCAAAACTTTCACAATTTTTGTTATTCATTAATGATTATTATTTATTATTTTCACAACAAATACCCTTAAAGTCCACAGTAACACGCGCCACGTGTGAAAATCCTTAATTATTTTTTGCAGGAAATCTCTGAATTAATGGCTTCTGTGTCAAGGTCGAGCCGGAGACATATGCATCGAGTTGGCAACAATTAATTCCGTTGCTGTCGTCGGCGTTTCATTATGCAGGCGGCCCTCCATCCTGCGCTCTCCATTATTCGCCGCCGCATCTGTCCCGCCGCCGCCTGCTATTGTTTGTTTGCAGTTCTCTGGCCATTATGACACCATTTGCCAAGCCAATGTCAAACAAAAGCCAAAAGCGTCCACATCAGCAGATGGGCGGGTGGGTGATGACTGGGCGGGATTGGCAGTGGAAGTGAGTGGGCGGGTGGCCTGGCCAAACCGCAGACGCAGCCATTTTGTTTGCACTGTCTAATGAGAAAAGTTTGCGGAAAGCATTGACAATGAATGCTCCCGATAAGAGCTCGTGTCTGTGGGTAACGTCCTCAGCCCCGACGCCGACACAGCTCCGCAATGAGCAAAGGAGGCCTCCTCCAGCATCCACATACACAGTCTCCTTGATCGATTGTTATACACTCGTCTAATGAGCTGCCAGGAAACACGAAAAAATACCGGGCCTGGGTCAACCCTTTTCTGGTTTTGCCCTTTAATTACATTTGTTCTTTCTTTTTGGTTGCTTTGGCCAACGACAAAAGCCATAGCAAAGCAGGCAGGGACCAGCGACCGTGCTCTGATGAATTGAATCTAGCGAACCGCAGACAAATCAAGTCGATGCGGATGCCCTAGAATGTGGGACTAGGAGCCTTCCGATGGAATCCGAGAGTGGAGTCTGCTTTTGAGTTTTTCGGAAAATTTAATGGGGTACCCGAAATGGCAGTCGCCCTCGGCCTCCAGCTTATGACGAAAAAAATGCTAAAAAATGCCAACGCTTCTGGAGTCTTGGAGAGACTACATCTTTTTCGTCTGAATGGATTTTTCCTGCTCGAGCTTCGCATAATTGCAGCCCAGCACAGAGCACAGAACGCTTCTAATGTGCATTTTCCTCCTTCTCTCGTTTACCATACACTGAACAAAATGTTCAGAAGCCTAATAATAAGCATATTTTCATAACATACATATTTCACTTTTTTCCAGGATATCTTTTAGACATTTTGTCAGAAGCACAAATATTGTACACGATTAATTTTTTTATTTTATATTATTTAACATTAACTACCGAGATCATCTACCCATGGCCGTCTGTTTCATCTAGTCTTAGGTAAGGCAATTTTTAATGATTTCCGTTTTGTAATTTTCCTTCCTGCAGATTTATAGGTCATTTTCCAGTGCATACCTTTAAGCCTTCACTTTGGCGAAGCTGAGCACATACAGCTTCGCCTTTTCCGTGCCGTCGTCATGAAATCACGCATACGCAGCGTTTAACGAGGGAAACACAGGCGCATTTGAAAGGCATCTCAAACAGGCAGGCGAGGCAGGAAACTTTACGGTAAGGACTTAATCATGTATTAGGAACTTTTCGACATTGTCAAAGTTAGCTGCAGAAGAAGTGCCGAAAACGCGAATAACAGAACTGACACTGAATAAAAAACTAGCCCAGAAGGCAGCCAAAGTGTGTCAGGATTAAGTGAGCCACTTGCCGCGGGCCCCTCATCCACTCGTTTGTGCACCAACGATTTTCCCGCAGACCAGCAATAAAAATAAATGGCCAAAAAACTACACGCATTATCTCTTATCTCGTTTTGGAAATTTGTTTTCGCTTAGCAAGTAAAAAAAAAAAAAACAGAAATTTGCTATTTGGGTTTAAGGAGGCGAGAGAGGGTCGATATATGATTGTTGAAGTATTAGGTACTTGGGAAAAGCATCTTAATAAGCATCTTGACATGAAAAATATAATACAATTACTATAAAAAGAATTATAAAATTGTTGTTTAACATTAAACTTATTAAAAGTTTAACCTACAGATTAATTTGTTATTTTTAAGGAGGCTGTATATATTTATTGATTTCTTTTTTTGACATTTTTTTTATATAGTAAAATTGACAGTTTATAATCATCACAAAGTTTGAATTTCTGTGTACACGATAAATCAAAATCTACTAGACCAATCGGGTTGAAATTATTTTAATTTATTTTTTATTTAATAAAGTAACTTTTTTTAGTTAAAAATGGGTTTCAAATTGTCCAATTTTTATCAGAACCAGGAAGAAATTTTAAAAATAAAAAACGCGTACTTCTGGAGGCTTATCTTTTAACGAATGCGTTATATGTTTTAAATCGAATGTTAGGATGTACACCACAAACAACCTTTGTTTGGAAGGAACTTTCTAAAGACTTTTATACTTTTATTTGTTAAAACGAAATAAAAAAAAATGTTAAATGCTGTTATTATTTGGTATTTAATTTATAAATCTAATTGTAAAGTGTTTCGTTTGGGGGGAGACCCTTGAAGGATTTTTCCATAAACAATTAATTTAATCTAAATATTTTTTCTTATTGAATATTTAATCATTATTTATTTAAAAAACTAAAACTCTCCACTTGCAATTTATTATGTGCATTAAAATTAAACAAACAAAAAGTATCCCATTTAGCCCTTAATGGGGTTTCCATTTGCATAAAACCCTTCCCTTGCGACGACCAACCATTTTCTTTTGAAAATAAAAAATCGTGCAATTATGAATCCTAGAGCAATCCCCGATAGATTTGCCGCTGCCGGTCGCCTTGCCAATCAGCTGAAAGCAAACAGCCAACTCTGAATAATGCATTATCCCCTCCAAGCGCCACGCTTCTCCCTACATCGCACCAGAGCCCTCCAGGACGGGGCCATTTGTCCAGCTGCCGCTGCAGGCCACTGATATCGAAAAGCAATTTCCGTTATGGTTGCCACGGCTCCATAATCCCAGCAGCGGATGCAGGCAAATAAGCGTAGCAGGCGTGGAGCAGAAGCAGGACCAAGACGTTGCCGGGACGACGGCGACAACAAGTAGTCCTGGCAACTGACGTCAATCGAGTAAAAACAGACTGCGAACTGACAGCTCAATCCCAGTCTGCGAATAACGAATACGAAAATAAGGTCACGATGTTTTGGGGACTCAGCTCGGCGTTGGACTTGTACGATGAGTATCTGAAGGCATTCAAGATCAAGGATGAGCCGCTGGCCGAGGCAGGCGAGAAAGGTGCCGGCGGAGATGACGGTCTAAGTACCCTCAACATCCTCATTTGCGGCGGTGCTGATCCCCGCCATGTGATCAAGACCCTGGCCAAAAGATACTCCCATGGTGTCCAGCCCAAGCTCAACATATACGTGCTGGATGGCTGTGCCGAGATCATAGCCAGGAATATGCTGCTGCTGGGCATAGCCCTGGAGGATCCGGAGTCCTTTAGCTTGGTGTCCAAGGCACATCTATTCATGGACCTTTACGGAAACGCGGTGATCCGTCCCACCTCCCACCATTACATGGCCGCCAAGGGACGCACGCTGCTCCAGATCGTCACCGATAATGATAAGCTGCAGCGCCTGGCTCCCATGTTGAATATTGATGGCCTCAAGTACAAGGAGCGCGATGGCTTGGAGATGGCATTCAGCTTCTGGCAGCCGCAGCCGTGGTATGTGTTTGAAGTGACCAACTACTGGGAGCATAGATCCAGGACTCTGCTGGGCTCCCGATACGACCATCGGAACGGGGCCTTCGACTGGGACCTGAGCATGACCCTTAAGAGTCGCGGGGGCGAGCAGATCTGCTCGCAGGAATACCGCTACTGGCGCGAGTCCGGCGTGGCCTTCGTCTTTCCGGAGTACGAGCAGTGCAAGCCAAACAAGACGCTAGCTGCCGGTCTGGTGCGCAATGGGCACACCTTGCTGCACCGTGGCTATGTGGGCGACATCCAGACAGGGCCTTTCTGTGGCTTCGGACTGCGCAGCTCGGAGGAGCGCATGCATAACTCAGTGCATGGGGAAAACGATTACAGGGCCACCGATGTAACCGAGCGGAATCTCATGGAGCTCTTCCACGAGCTTCAGACGCAGACGCCCTACGAGCACGACCCCACGCGCTCTCGTCGCTATGGATCGGTTCAGCTGCTGATGACGCCGTTGCTTACCCACCAGGAGGCGGATGCCGACGGGCAGGCCACCTACGACCGCCCCTGGATCCCGATGCCCGGAGTAACCGTGCACTATGTGTCGCCCACAGAAATAGTGAAGCTGCAGCAGGGCGCTGCTCGCTGGAATAACATGTTCGATATCGTCTATGTCGCCTACAACTACTTCACGTTTCTGAGTCAGGATTTCTTTAAGGCTCTGCGCACCCAGGCTCTTATGGTGTTGGAAACCAAGCTTCTCACCGTGGAGCGCAGGGAGCAAGTGCAGGAGTACGAGACCAAGGCCAAGGAAATGATGAAGCAGGCTGGTCTGAAGGCGACCATCAACTACCAGGCCATCAATGCCAAGAACATGGTGCTCAAATACAAAAAGACTGACAAGGAGGATGTGGAGGATGCAGCCGAAGACGAGGTTCAGGATGAGCCAGAAACTGAGCCCCCAATTGAGTACGGAGTAGAGGGTCTGACGCTTAACGAGATTATGGCTGACATTGAGCCAGAAGCTGCTGAAGAAAACCACAAGGCAAATCCCGAAGAGATACCCCAAGCAGAGGAAGATAATGAGCCACAATCTAATCAAGAGCACAAGGAATCAGAAGAGGTCGAAACACCTACAGCAGATCCCGAAGAGCCGCTCCAGAAAAAGGAAGACTCCTGCTCCTCCTCCTCCTCTCATTAGGCAAATAAAATAAGGCTCAAATATATGCAATAATAACGTGTAACTTTAATTGTTTCTCCGATTTTTCTTTTGCTTGCCCGTCGCCCAGGTGTCCAGTTGAAACTCCATGCCCTCCCGATGCTCTCTTAATTTCTTTGGCGTCCCAAAAGATGATACTTTCCGCCGGTCATCCACGTAGTCCAGCAAGTGATCGACTCGTATGTTCAGCTTCCTCGCCCGCGTTCCCAGCGACCAGCTGTCTCTCTCCTTTCGCTGCTGAAACTCCGATCCTTGGACCACCTTTCGCCGTGGCACATGCTTCAGCGCCGCCTCCCAGTCCCCGGTATTCTTCAGGTCCAGCATAATGTTGATCATCTGGTTGAGGGTGAGGGACTTGCCCGATCCGGAGCCCCATTGCAGGTAGCGATCCAGGGGCAACCTCGCCATGCGCAGACCCATTCGCTTGGCTTTGGCCAGCGACAGGGGCTCGTTGTTCATTGTGTCGACCATGGCGCCTACGATGTAGATGTCATCCGGATTATAAGTGACCAGATCCTCGCGGCAGTGGGGGGTCAGGTAGACCAGATTTTGCTTGGGGAACAGCTCTGTGAAGCACTGCGTGTGCACGTTCATCGGAAACTCTGGATTCAGCATGGTGGGGATGAATCGCTTGAGGCCCTGCATGCACGAGCCCTCCAGCTGGGCATTGCAGAAGTGCAGGTCGAAGGGCTCGTCGTTGAGACGGTTCTCCGCGAAGCACAGCATCAGCTGCTTGGCGGCGTACGTCGCCTCCCGGCGATTCATGTGGCTGTCGTAGGAGCAGTCCATCACGATCTTGGGCGCAAACTGCATGGCCCTGGTCAGCCGGTTGTTCTGCCAGTGATTGATCGTGGAGTCGTAGATGCGCAGGAACATGGAAGTGTGGCCCAGGCCGTAGATAATGTGCGTGTTCTCCTCGCGCTCCTTCCGCACCTCCGCCAGCCGCTGCTGGGTGTCCTCCGCACGCTGGGCCCTCTTGCGCTGCTCCGACTCCTTCTTCATCTCGATCTGCCACAGATACGCGAAGTACTTGATGCGCGCCGACTTCGTGGGCAGCGTTAGCACGTGCTCCCAGTGGTGGTCTTGCATGAAGCTCAAAGCCGGCACCCGGCGGCCCTCCTGGTGCGCTATGTCCACCTCCAGCTGCAGCACCTTCAACCGCTTCTCCCGGTCCTCTTTGGTCTCCTCTATCGCCCCACCAGCCGCCGGTACCGCCTGGGAAAAGGGATTGACGAACTTCTTCGGGAGATCCTCCGGCCCGGCAAAGGAGTTTTCCACGGCATCCGACGCATGTCTCACTGTTAGGGCGGCAGAGCGCAGCAGCTGGCTGCCCAGGCGCCACCGTGACAGGGTTTTCAACATTCTCTGATCCGTTTTTTGGTCGTAATTCTGTGAATTAAGTTGTGGCAAAGTTTGCCATTAAATAATACAAGGTGCTAGTGCTGCCAACTCGTTTTGATTGGCCAAAAACAGTAAAAGCCAAATGTCTATCGGTAGAGAGTACTATCGGTACTTATATAGATGATATCGATACTAATATCGAAACTTTTGCATCCCTAGGAAGCGGCTTCGCCGACAAATTTTGGAAAAAACGTGTAAAAAAGTTAATTTAACGAATATATTACGCGACCGGCGACAGAAACACATACAGCAATGGCTTTGGTTTGCGCACGTAAGTACTGGGAATGCCCGCCAACAGTACCTCGGCTCATGCGACGCGATTTTCTCATTGCAGTCTCAAACGAAGTGCCCGAGACTCCCGTGGTGTCTCCGCATTCGGGCGCCGTTTTCGAGAAGCGGGTCATTGAGAAGTATCTGCTGGAGAACGGCTGCGACCCGATCAGCGGCAAGGAGCTAAGGGCGGAGGAGCTGATCGAGATCAAGACGCCGGCTGTGGTCAAGCCGAAGCCCCCGAGCGCCACCAGCATACCGGCTACGCTCAAGACGATGCAGGATGAGTGGGACGCCCTGATGATAACCTCGTTCACACAGCGCCAGCAGCTGCAGACGACGCGCCAGGAGCTGTCGCACGCTTTGTACCAACACGATGCCGCCTGCCGTGTTATTGCGCGACTGAACAAGGAGGTGGCCGCCGCACGCGAGGCTCTGGCCACGCTGAAGCCTCAGGCGGGCATTGTCAGTGCCCCGACTGCGATTCCACAACCGGCTTTGGCTTCCGAGGCCGGCGGCGCCGCTGCCCATCCCATGGAGCAGGCGGGAATGAGCGCCGAGGTCATACAGAAACTGCAGGACAAGGCGACGGTGCTGACGCAGGAGCGCAAGAAGCGCGGACGCACCGTGCCCGAGGATCTGGTTACCCCCGATCAGGTTAAGAGCTTCCTCACGGTCGCCTCGCATCCCGGCCTGCACTCGGCCTCGGTACCCGGCATCCTGGCCCTGGACATCAACAGCGCCGATCACAGCAAGATTTTGACCGGAGGCAACGACAAGAACGCCACTGTATTCAACAAGGACACCGAGCAAGTGGTGGCCATTCTAAAGGGTCACACCAAGAAGATCACCAAAGTCATCTATCACCCGAACGAGGATACAGTCATCACGGGATCACCTGACATGAACATACGCATCTGGCACGTGCCCACCTCGCAGACGCAGCTGCTCCTGCGCTGCCACGAGGGGCCGGTTACGGGACTCTCCCTGCATCCCACTGGCGACTACTTGCTCTCCACCTCGTCGGACAAGCACTGGGCCTTCTCGGACATACGCACGGGCCGTCTGCTGACCAAGGTAATCGACACGGCTGAGGTGGGTCTCACGACGGCACAGTTCCATCCCGACGGCCTGATCTTCGGCACGGGCACCGTGGACTCACAGGTCAAAATTTGGGATTTGAAGGAGCAGAGCAACGTGGCCAACTTCCCCGGCCACACGGGCCCCATTTCGGCCATTTCGTTCTCGGAGAACGGTTACTATCTGGCCACCGCCGCGGATGATGCCTGCGTGAAGCTGTGGGATCTGCGGAAGCTGAAGAACTTCAAGACGATCCAGCTGGACGATGGGTACGAGGTCAAGGATCTGTGCTTTGACCAGAGCGGCACCTACCTGGCAATTGCCGGCACCGATGTCAGGTGAGTTGCGAGGTTTCCTATGGGCTCAAGTCATATATTTATTCATTGGATATTTGAGTTTTTAAGCTTGCATAAAATATGTAGTTAGTTAGAACCTGTTCTTCTTTCGCTGCTCCACCTGCAGCTGATGGTGCTTCTTGAAATGGGCCATCCAGTTGTGGAGGCGGTTCTGTTTGACCAGAGCCCGACGCGACATCTCCTTTTCGGCAGCCATGCGACGACGCACCTGCTGCTCCACGCTGCGCAGCTTGTTTGGTTCGATGTGATCCAACTTGGCTAAGAGATCCTGTGGAAAAGATTCGATTATAAACTTTACTCAGAGAAATCGCAAGGATTCAGCTTACCAGAACATGGGCTTGTATCTTCTCCACCTTGGCCAACGTCGTGTCCTGCTCGTCCTCGTAGGTGGACTTGGGCGGCGGCGGTGGAGCCTGCATATCCTCCAGAGTACGCCACTGCTTCGATGATTTCTGGGCCACTGGCTTTGGCGGCGGCTCTGCAACCTGTTTTTTCTGTTCCGGCTGGACTTTGTTTTGAATTTGCTTCAGGATTACGGGAACAATGCTGTTTAACTTGATGTTCAGCTTGCTGCGAAATATGAAAGGGAAATTTAATCGAAATTACAAGACCAAAGCTATTTGCACTCACTCCCTGCAGTAGCTGTGCTCGTAGTCATCCAGCAATCCCTTGGCGCGCTCCTGAAGGGCAGCCACACGCCGCTGCAGGAAGGCTGGATCCTTGAGGAAGACATTGGCCTTCACCTGTCGCTCGTACGTCTTCTGGGACCTGTCGTGAAGGATGCCCACAATGTGGTTCAGGATGGCCAGATGAGTGAAACGCCTGTTGTAGTTGGAGACCTTCAGGCGGTTCCTCTCGTAGCCGCGAATCCAGATCTCCGCATTGAGGTGGTTTCGTTTGGCCAGATAGGGTCGCACCACCTTCTCCATGTAGGCTTGGATCTGGCGCACCTGCTGCAGTCCCGCCGGATGTCGTTCGGTTATCTCCATGTGCGCAATTTCGGGCGGCATCACGAGCCCATTGCCGTCGCCTTCCTCCCCGACCTGCTCCTCCTCTACCGTGTCGTCAAAGTAGCTTATCAGCTTGAGCAAATACTGAAAGCGGCCGTAGACCTCCTGCACTTCCATCAGGACGCGCTGGTGCTCCAACTTAACCTCGCTCAGCTCCTCGGCCACCTTGCTCGCCTTCAGTGCCTTTAGTTTCTCCTGGGCCTCCAGCATTTTCTTGAACTCCTCCGCCTCCATCTTTTTGAGTGAATCCTCGGCGAACTTGTGAAACTCTTCGGCCTTCTTGTAAAGGCTGTCCTGCTGCTCCTTCTCGCGCTTTCGGTCCAAGAAGAGTTCTTGTGTGGCATAGTACATGAACCTGTTGCGCGTGATCTCTCGCAGGAGTAGAATATCCCTGAAACGCAAGGAATTGGTAATGTGTGCCTTGTGTCCTTGAATCCCTTACGTTTTCATGCGAAACTTTCGGGCCAGGCGCTGCAAACTGGCATCTTTTATGTAGTCGGGATCGATGGTGGTCACCACACAAGGAGCACGAGGATTGGCTATTTCGCCGCGCTGGAAAAGAGGGATTACTGAATGCAGGCTGAAGCTAACCCTTCGTAATTTCCTACCGCATTAAAATCCTCAATGGTCAAATTGATGGGCTTCGGGGGTTCCGGTTCCACATGGGTCTTGGGTCTCACGAAATCTGGTATAGCACGGAATTAGTGATAAATAGGCACTCACCGGTTTAAACTTACTTTCATATTCGCGATATACCTTTCGCTTGAATTTTCGCATTTTTCCGCAATGATTTCCCACACAGGAATTGTTTTCCTGTTGCCAAGCCTTCACTAACGCTTTCTCCTATTTTCAGGATCTACCTATGCAAACAGTGGCAGGACTTGAAGGTATTCAACGACCACACAGCCCTGGCAACGGGCGTTCGGTTCGGCAAGCACGCGCAATACCTCGCCTCCACCAGCATGGACCGTACCCTGAAGCTATATGCCATCGAATAAGCGCCTGCAGAGGAGTCCACGCATTTAGTTAATAAGTCAAAAATCTGATTTTCTTTTCTCCCATACATGTATCTTAATTAGTGTGAACAAAACTTGCAGAATAATAAACACCTGACCGTCTCTATCTAAAATCTACTTAACGTTATAAAAAGGAAGCGAAGGATAATACAAGCTCATAATTTTCCACATTTTTTAACACAATTTAATTCATTATTTAAGCATACACTTATAAACATATTCAGTTCGCCATCTGCTATATCGCATCAACGCCTTATCTTTAGGAGGCCGAGATCTGCTTCAGCGGGCGCTCCAAGTACGAGGCCAGCGACATGGCCTTTTGCTTGAGCAGGCCCAGGCCCACGGTCTGCTTAGCGTACAGGCACAGCAACACACTGGCCACCTGCAACAGAAGGAGTAAGTCTTCGGTTCTATGGGAGACGGGATCAAGCGCGTACCTGAGTGATGGCCACATGCCCGTTCTCGCAGTCAATCAGCACGAAGGTCAGGCGGTCCTCGCGGAAGGCATTCCTTCCGTGCTTCTCGTAGGCCGCCCAGATGTTGCTGGCAATGGCGGCCGTAATTCGTGCATCCTTATCTCCGTAGCCGGAGTAGGCTAGGAGAGCGCCCTCCTGGCTGAGCAGGCTGTGGGAAGGGGGGAAATTGTAGTTACTGGATCCCTCCAGGTGGGTGCAGCTTACAGTGTGTTCTCCACGCCCCCGGTGTTGGCCTGGCTGAGCACCTGCGTCAAAGCTTTGGGTTTCAGCATTTTTTATGTTTTTAATGTGGAAAAAAGAAAAACAACAAATAACTACATTCACTCTGAACGCTGACGGTCACAGCTGATAAGGTGGAGGCGTTACGGTGTGAATGGTTTTTTAATGGCGGAAAATTTAAACAAGTAGGAAAACTGTTTTTCATGATTTATTAGGGCGCACATGCGAGGGGTAAAATTTAAAAACCAATTTTATCTAATACAAATGTAGCATAGTCTATAAAATCTGTGGTTTGGACGCTAATAGGGTCGTCCCACACACCGTCAAAGCGCATCCACCGTCCCACAGAAGCGCCTCTCGAACAAAAGCCGTTGCAAAAATCAAAAAAGTCGTTGTCGCAAAAACGATT
>JAEIIJ010010034.1:0-14595 GCA_018904815.1 Drosophila ogumai | reverse complement strand
TGTATTCTCTTAAAGGTAACCGTCTTGTATAGTTCTAAATTTTGTTGCATCATCTTATAATCGAAACCAAAGCTTAGAGATTTAGTATCCTAATCTGGGGAGATTCTAGATTTAGAAATCTTAGCTCTGGGGATCCTTACTCTGGAGGTTCGAGCTCCTAAAATCCTATTTCTAGACGGTTCTATGGCTATAAATGCTATTTTATTCAAATTGAATCCAAACCCTACATATCTATGGAGATAGAGAGCCTAACTTTCAAACTTGATGTTGAATGTCCATTAGCATTATGCAATTATTGAGAAGCTTTATGCAATGTGCGTTGAAGTCGATCGAATGAATTGTTGGAACTTGAAAAGCTCCTCGATGCGAATGCGTGTGGGTATTGTTTGTTGTTTTGTTTTTGTTGTATCATTTTTATTTATTCTTTTTGGTTGCGTGTGTGCGTGTGGTGGCAATTTCCGACTTAAAAACCAATTGGAAATTGAAATTCCTTGACGCTGGGCTGGATTAAAAACTAATTGAATATCGGCCGTAACATTTCCGACGTTTTGTGTGCCTTAGTTGGTAGTTGGAAGCCTGATGAATATATGTATGTATAGATGTGTGTGGGGGTGGTGTCGGCACGCAAGACGACGCACAACAGAAAATTTAGACGGAAACTCGTGCTGCCAAACTTTGCCGATGTTTCTCTCTCTCCCACTCTCTTTCTCTCAAATTTTACCCTTACCTAGTTTATTTGTCAGCCTTGGACTTTTTCATTTACTCAATACCCCAATAATCTCAACAATAGCCAATAGTTTAAATAAAAGTTAAGAAATGAAGTGGAAAAACGTATCCAACTAGAACCCAAAAATTCTAAATTCTTGCTTTAATACAACTAATTGAACTAATTTCAAATCCTATAAAAAATGAAAAACTTTAATTTTACAACGACATAATATTGCCTCAGTTTATGTAGTTTTTGGCCGCGACTTTAAGTGTCTTAAATTTTATTGTTTTTAAGAAACATAAAAAAGGGCAACTTTATGTTTTTTGTTCGTTTGGATTTTGTACTTTCGGGGGACTTATGTCGCTATGTTTATGATACTTTTTGGGACATATTCTCATCTCAGATCAAGCCATAAGTACAATATTAATATGCTTCAAATCAAAGCTACTTTTTTTTGTTTGTTTTAATTATTTTATTTATTTTCCAACTGCTATTCATTTGACTTCAATTGTAAGGCGAATGTGTTGTGCTTTTTTCCTGAAAGGCAGAAAGCAGAACCTCAGCATAGAAGACGAACTGAGAGAGGCTGAGGCGTTGCTGTTTGTTGATTACATAAAAAATGAAAATAATTATGTACACTGACTGTATGGCACATTGTTGAACTAACCGCACACACTCACACAGACTCACGTTGTGTTTTTAGCGCGATAAGATATAGCAGGCTATATACACTCGCACACCACAACAGAGAGCAGTACACAAACCAACTTAAAACGGCAGCAATAGTGCGCAAAATGCAAACAAAAAGCTAAATAAAAATAAAAATAAAATAAACTAAAAAACAGCAACAGGAGAGTGCGACAAGTTTGTTGCCTTCTTATACAACAGCCGCGGCGGAGAAAATAGAGCAAGCAACGCATCTGCATCTGCATCGGAATTTGAATTACATTTCGATTTAATTGTACAAAATTAAATTTCAATTCGGTTCATATTTATAGAACCACATTACAAAGTAAAATTAAGAAACAACTCTAGAAGATGCAAGATCAGATTTCATTCAGAAAGAGCGCTGTTCCTGGAACACCAAGGATACGGAAGTTCAGTAGAAGAGTTGTTCACTTAACTGATTTGAATTTTTAGCATTTATTTAACCAAATGATACACGGATAATTAATATGAAATGATTGGAAACGGTTTTGATAAAGCAGGGCGAATTTGTTTCTAAAAAAAGAATTAATAAACCGCAAAGATTTCAAATTGTTTCAGGATGAATAATAACAGATTATGTGTACATTATGGGGGTCTCACTTTTCTCCCCAGAGAGCATCATAATTCCCAATTCTCGTTATTGTTTGCCAGTACACCTGTTCTCAGCGGAATGTTTTTTCAGCTGTTAGCACATTTTCTATCACCATCATTCAATGCACTATGCAAATTATTAAATTAAAAAAAAATATATACAATATTTAAAAAAAAAAAACCTTAATCGCTGCTCAACGTCTCGAATACGTAACGCCTGACGCCGCCGCCTCCCCGACATGCTCTTATTTTTCATCAATTATCAATTCATCTATTTAACTAAATGTTTAACAAAAAAATAACGTGGCTCAGTAGTTCTCGTCGTATTTGCATTATTTTTTTATTTATTTATTTGTAGCTTTGTTGCTCTTGCTTTTGTTACTGCCAAGTGGTAGTTGCAGGTCTCTCGGTCGTTTCGAATGTGCTAATTAGTGGAAAACGTTTATAGCTTTGCCCGTGTGTTTGTGTGCTTGAAGGGCAGCCCCACTGTGCAGGTCCACTGTACGAGGTGGTGGTGGTGGTGGTGTGTGCCAAACAAACAAATGAGGAGCAGCACATCTCGGCGGCAATCGGACATAGTGTTTGTTGAAAGTTTTCATTCCATTGCTAACCATCTGTCAGCACGCATATAGTGTCTACGGTAAACACTTGAAAGAGTGGATAGATTAAGAGGAGCAGCTGAGTTCACCTAAAATTCTCAAGTACAAGTTTGAAAACCAAATTATAGACTTGCTGCAGAGTCGTTTCGATACACGTCCATAGACTAAATTAAATAATATAATATAAGGCATAGGTCAATTTACTACTATGGTCGAGCCTGTTTTATAAAAAGTGAGTTTAGGTTCGGCGACACTGTGCAACTGTGATCGACATTGTTGTTGTTGTTTATTTCTCATCTGCATCTGCCCCCTCTCTTCTTCGCACTCTTGCTCCCTTATTTAGCCACATCACGTATACGCCACCGATGCAGATCCCTCTTATTGTTATCAGTTCTTTTTAGAGCGTGCTCTCGGTCCACAACAAAAGGGTAAACAACTCTGCTCGGTCAACACTCATTATTCATTATTATTTTTATTTATTGAATTTTCCTCTATGCTTTTATTATAACTTTTTTTTCCCCATTTTTTTTTTTGTGGCTTTGTGTGAAGAAGGAAATGTGCGCTTTGGCTATATTTAGTTGTATTAATTGCGGCTGACCCAATTTGTGGTTCTTGCACACAGGCGACGCCTTGTGTAATTGCTTAGAGCAAAAAATAACAACGGCAGCGAACAACAGCAGCAGAAAGAATAGTGAGAATATAAAATATACTCTAGAGATATAGATACCAAAGCATAGCAGCATATATAGCTGGCTAGCTAGTGAATGCAGATGTACAGAGGACGAGGGACGGAGGGACAGCAAGCCAAGACGAACACATGATGGGTTTATTTTGGTTGAACGCCGTCCATCGACGACGACGGCAACGACGACTAACGACGAAATCAATTGAAATTGAAATTTTCAGGCGAAAGAATGAAATCAAATATAAACCGAAATAAAACCAAAAACTGTCAGTTGGAAAGGTAGCACAGCGTAGTCCTCGGACGAAGAAGGGGGTTTTTGCTGTCAGGTTTTGCCTGGCAACAGAATTTTTATTTTTTTTTTTTGTTTTTCGTCGTCGCAACTTAAATGCCAGAGCAACAGAGAAACAGAAAACAAATGTACAAAAGCAACATGCCAAACGTACATAGCATTTATGTAGGGTTTATGTACGTGGATTCGTGCATAAAACTGTTCTTGCAATAATAAAGCCTAATATTATAGCAGTTTCGCGAGAAAAGTTACAAAACTCTTTCCAAAGTGGAAGTTATTAACTGCTTTTATGGAGTTGCTTGTACATTGCATGCTAAGCGTAAACTCTTAAGTTAATAAATAAAATTAAAATATTAATAGAATAATTGAAGTCTTGCAAGTCAACTTATAGAGCCAAAGAGGTTACTACTTTTGTAACCGCAATTGTGTGCTGATTTGTACATAGTATGTACACATTATGCACATTAGTATGTATGTACATAAAAATACATGCTTTCACACAGACATGCATACATGTTTTTATTTTTAGTTCTTTCGTTTGTTGTCTCTTTAGCTGCAGTTTCTTTTCCCTCCCACCATCGAGTATTCCCTTGATTTCTATTTATTTTTACTTACCTTTTTATTTATTGTATTTTTTTATTTATTTGTATTTTTATTTTTTTTTTTTTTCATATTTGTTATAGTATTTTTAAATTTGTTATATGTTTTTTTTTTCTTATATTTATTTTATTAAATTTTTTGTTATAATTTTTTTTTGTTTACTTGCCTAAAAAGCCGGCTTCATTTTTATTTACGCTTGTTTTTTCACTCTTGGCTCTTTTTGCATTTTCTCTTCTTCGACATTCGGCGTTTTCATTTTCATCATCATCATCACCAATTTCGTTGTGTTGTTGTGCGTGCGCCGTGGAATGGGGAAAAAGTTGTATAAATTTATTTTTATTTTCAACAAATATAGGATTGGATATAGGTACATAAGCGACACCGACAATGCCGTCGTTGTTCAATTTTCCGCTGCTATTGCTAAAATTAAATATGGTTAAGCAGCACCAGCAGCGGCAACCGCACCACTAAAAAGCTACGAAAAAAAAAAACTATAGTAAAGCCTCCCGCATTGTGAAAGCTAACACATTAAAAAAAGAAGCATTATCACAATTTTTAATTTATTTATTAAATAAAAAGCCTTGCTATCGAGAAATTTTTTATAAAAACAAAATATAAATGTATGTACATACATAGCTACATATGTATGTATGTACATAGTTTCCTATGTAAGAATAATGTAGGTTAGTTCATAATTTAATAATAACCAAATTCACATTAGTCTTTATTGCATTTGTCACCTTTTACGAGTGTACACTGTACAATAAAATGCCTGGCTGCAGTCGATGTAGTTATTGTTGCTGCTGCCTTGATTGTTTTTGGAATATTTGCGCACGCCTTTTTTCTCAGTGTGTGTGTGTTTGTGTGCTCGTATTTTGACTTCTTGTGTATTTCCTGCTCTACCGCTCGCCGCTTTGGCTCTCTTCCTAGTGCCACGCGCCCCCCTTTGCCCACCCTTCTTAGTCGCACGTGTCGCTATTTTATTAGTATATTTCGCTTAAGTTATGTCTTAGTTTTAGCTGTCGCTTTTTAATTAATTTAATTATGCGTTTCATAAAAATTGAATTATTGCTTTTGATGATTATTTGTATCTATTTTGTTAGTATTTGTTTATTTTTTATAAGAAGAAACCGTGTTATTTGGTTTATTTGCCTTTGGATAATTGCTTATTTGTTGACTCCATTTAAACCACAATTCGATGGCTTTACAGTGGAAACTTTTTACTGAACTCAATTTAAACAAATACCGTGTCGTCTTTGATGTGCCATTTTATTTATTTATAAACATTTAGCGGATTTGTAACAAAAATACAGATAGCACTTGTGAGTCACTTGGCGCTTAAGAGAGAGAGTGAACAAGCCAAAGAGAGGTTTTAAAGAGACAGCGTCTAAGAAGGCAAAAGAGAAAGAGCTCGCGCGAGAGCTTAAGCCTAGCCCAAACAGCTGTTTGTTGTGCCTTTTTGTGTTGTTATTTGTGATCCTTTTTAAAATGTTGTTTATGTTGTGAACAAAGGGGATGAGAGGGTGTTTGGTGTGTGTGAGTACGAAAGAGAGCGAACTGGCCTCCATGGAGCACACATTTCAGCGTTTGCATTTGTTGTGATTTTTTCTACCATTTTATAAGTATTTTTTTGTTGTAGCTGACTTTTCAATAAATGGCAATGTCATGCGCGAACGCACAACGTTCACATACACATACAGGGCACGCTTGTAAGCCAACAACTACAAATATATCGTATTTACATTGTGTTTTCAAGAATCCGTAATAATCTTAATATGGTTTAATTGTTGACTAGTAATTAGCTGTTTTTTTTTTCAAAATGACGTAATTAATTGATTAAAAATTTCCAAACATTAGAACGTCCACTGTATGCATACTCACAAGCTTGTTTACGACGCTTTGACTTTGCTTTGGCTTTTATTTATTTTGCTTTATTTTATTTATTTTGTTTTTTTCCTACTCGCTTTGCCGGCTCTCTCTTTGGCGCTCGCTCTTCTCTGGCACAATGAAAGCTTTGTCTGAGTTTGGCCAGAGAGCGGGTGTATGGTTTACGTTTACGGTGTACGTCATTTGTGTGTGTGCGTGAGCGAGCGAGTTGAGGGTGTATGTGTGCGTGTGTCGGTTTTTCAATTGCGTTTACCGCCGCTTCGCTTCATTCGTTTGTCTGCTCGCGTGCTTTACGGTTCAAGATTAACAAAAAGTCGAATTTCCATTCCGAAATCCTGATTCTGAGTCTAAATGAGAAACAAACTTTCATGAAATCAACTTTTGGATATTAGAACTTCTAAAACATCAATTTTTTTCGAGTGTGTAACAAATACCATTAACAACAGCAGCAACAACAACGACGCCGAGAACGCCTTGTATGGAGGTATGTGTGAGAGCTCAAAGGAGATGCAAAAGTAAAAATAATAAAAAGTAAACTTTGGCTAAACAAACCGAGAAATAGACAATAAAAAGCGGTACATAAAAATAACAGTGTAAGTGTGTGTGCGCGTGAGTGTATGTGTGTAAAACAACAATAACAATAAGAAATTCAAAGATACAGTGACAGAGAAACGGAAAAAGAGAAAGAGCGAGTCCACAGGCAGATTACAATTTAAATTTTAAATTGGTTTTTTGTTCAATGAAAATTCACTTCGACCTGGCAATTTAAATTTTCTTATTTTGGTCGTGTTATTTTTTTTATTTTGCGTAATGTCTTGACATTCTCCGATTTCATAATCACGCCTAAATCGCAGCTACTAAATGCCAGGCGGCGTCGGCGGCGGTGTGTGTATAAAAATAACAACAACTTAAAAAGAAAAAGCAAAAGAAAGAAAAAAAAAAAATGCCAAAGAAAACCACGTTGAAATTTCGGCCAGCGACGACGTCAGCGCGTCGTTTCTCTTAGGTGCACTCTCTTTTGGCGGCTCGCTCTCTTTAACCAAAGCAGTTCTAACTGCTTTTCTGGTACAGTGAAAGCTTATTATAGGCCCAGCGAAACTCATGAAATCAAATGGGTTTTGTTGCAGAGTATTTACTGTACCACACTACCCTCCTCTGGCTGTAATAATAAAATATTTCATCATAAATAATTACGGTTTAAAGCTTCCCTTTGAAAAAAGAATAGATGAAAAAAATAAAAAACTAACTAAAGAAATGACACATAAGGAAAAAAAAGTGCCTTGCTCCTACTTTATCGCTGTTCCTCTCTCTCACCCTGACGCTTTCTCGCACACACACGTGCAATAACATTTGTTTTTTTTTTTTTTAAAAGAGTCGCGAAAAAGCTGACAATAAAAATAACAATAAATACAACAACCACAATCGAGACAACAACAATGATCGGCAATTATAAACGCCAAAAGCGTTTTTCTAGCGGCCTTGTTGCGTTTTTCAGTGTATACAAAGGGGGGGCTATGAGGCGAGAAAAACGGCAAAGTACAAACACAACTGAACCATATAAATAAACTCAAATCCGCACCCATGTAGATTTTTGTTGTTATATTTTATTTATATTTGTTTTTGCATAGTTTTCTGATCGTAAAATAAGTGTATATTTTCTATATGTGTATATTTAATTTATATATTATGTTTTTTGAAAACGTTTTATGAGATCTTTTTCAGACTTTTTTGTATAATTTATTATTTTATATCATTTAAGATGGGTTCTTATTATTTAATTTTGAGCGTGCCATTAATTATTCAACATTGTCAATATTTAATTTATACGCCCTTTTGGCTATGTTTTTTGTACATAAACTTCCTCGAGTTGCTTCTGTTCGATGATTTCTTGTGACCCAAGCGTATACGTAATGTGCAAGCAAGGCAACTGCCGAGCAAGAGAGGGCCACACAAAGAGAGAGAGAACTCACACATATGGGCACCCATTGATACCAACACAAGTGCAGGCGACACACAAACATGGCAGCCACAACGTCAGGGGGCATTACGTATACGCCGCGTGGTTGTCGCCATCGCATTTCTTTATCCACTTCTACTTCTTCTGCGGCTTCTGCCGTTTTGTTCCTATTTATTGTTGTCGGACGAGAAAATTCTGAAATATATAAATATATATATATTTTACCGATTTTTACTTTATTCTTAATCCAGAAAAGAAAATAATATAACAAAAATTACCTAAATAAAATAAAACAGAAACAGAGAGGGTCAAAAAACATTTTTAGGTTTTTTTTTTAAAGAAGTATATTTCCAACTCACCTTTGTGCCAAGTAATTTAAATTAATTTCCGATACGTTTGTTTATATTTCAACACACACACAGGGAAAGAGAGAAGGGTTGAGTGTGTGAGAGAGGGAAGGCCAGAAATGGGGAGGTACTAGATGGGTCTATTGCCGCCATAAGTTTTGTTGCTGTTCTCTCAAAAAACGCTTGCCCGGTGGCTTGCTTTTCCTTTTTTCGCTATGTTTTCACTTCTTTTTCCCCGTAGCTTTTTCTTTTGCCTTGGTTCTTCTTATTTGTATTTTATTTATATTTTTTGTTGCTTCTCTTTCTCTTTGTTGCTGTTTCTGTTATCTTGTTGATGGCCGGAAGTATGCGAAAGCTTTCGCGCACTGCCTGCCGCTGCCTGCTGCCTCTCTTTCAACAGAAAACTCGTCTCCTCTCTTTTTGCCTTTTTTGTTACGTGAAATGCTTTCAAAGCTGTTGCAATATTCCTTCTTTTTTTCTTTTCTTTATTTGCCTTTTGTTTATTGTAAATTTTGTATTGTAGACAGGCAAACACAAACAAAGCGTTGTAATTAAAGCAATTACATTTATATTCAGCCATCGATTGTGCATTGTGGGAGAAAGGGAGAGAGGATCAAGGAGATAGGAGAGACTGCCGGCATCTCACTCTCTTGCTCTATATTTATTTATTTATTTATTGTTATTATTCCACATTTTCTCTGTCTCTCACGCTTCTGTGTGTTATATTTATTAAAAGAGGAAACAACTCATTTAACATTTTTTCCATAGATTTTCATCGTTTTCCCGCCCCTCTTTTCAGCTGGCCGAACATTTTCACAACAACAAAAACCACAATGAAAATATGCTGGCTGTCAATTATTATTATTATTGTTGTTGCTAAACTGGAGGAAGCGCCATTTGTTGATGTGTAGTATTATATAGTATTATTGAACCAGTCGCACGCCGACTACTCCACGAGGTTCATTTTTCCCCATTAGAAGGTAGTAGTCGTAGTAGTATTAGTAGCAAGGGGTAGCAAAAAGGGGACATGTTGTTGGCGGTAAACAACTACTGTGAGTAACAAAAAAAAAAAAACTGGGCCACGAAAATTATGCGGAAAAAGTGTTGTTTAGAATTCCATTAACCAGTGCCACGATTGAAATATGGCATCAACGTGATTTTATGCTTAAACAAGCATTTCGATAATATATTTATAATTTATGTGTGGGTTCTATTCCTTGTCAAAGGGTATCAGCCGGTTGTAACGAATAGTAAGGAAGACTTAACACAGGGTTAACTTCACTAGCTACTGGGGTGGTTGGTTATTTTTATTATTATTATTTCTTTCCTTCTGTTTGTGTTGTTTTCTGACACGCTCTTAAGCATCCGTGTGCCGCATTTATCATATACTATATGTAGTATGTATCTGAATGATTCACTCCCAGAGAGTGCCATCATCGCCATCCTCCTCGCCGCTGTGTAAGTTTTATATGGCGCGGATTCATTAGCGTAGCGTGGCGGCTGCTTTTTCTACGTTTTGATTCTTTCTTTCTTTTTTTGTTTTGTTTTGTATTTTTTTTTAACAGGCAGTTTTTGCTCAGGTACAGTTATCGCTGCTTTTGTTGTTGTCGTTGTTGTTGCTGGTTAATTGGCTTGGAGAAAGAAGAAGAATAGGCCGAAATGCAATACTTGCACTCTCTCGCTCCCCCTTGGCCATGCATCCTCTCTCTTTCGCTCTTGCATTTGATTTTGTAGGCGGCTCAGTTGACATTTAAGACGGGCGGCGGGCTGCTTCCTCTTCCACTTTCCACTTGGCGCGGAGGAAAGGTCCACAGGTCACAGTCAAAAGCGCGATGTTTCTAGAACGACACTAATCTCAAAGCAAAGTACAGTGCGACCTTGCAAAAGAAAACCTCTTCAACTTAAGCAAGGAAAAGAGAGTCTTCAAATATATTTCTTAACTCTACATAATATATTGCTTGAAAAAAGCAAAGAATTGTATTATATAATCATACATTTGCTTGAAATGTTTCCGTGGTTTCATGTTACCGAAGCTTGACTGTATTAAGCACGAAAACAAACGGCGTCTCTTGCGCGCGCTCTCTTTCGCTCTCTTTCGAAAACAAACAAAGCTGAGGCAAAGCCAATGAAAGCACAGATAAACAATTCAGCTTGTGAGAGCATGTGGCATGTATCGGCATTTTTTCGATACAAAGAGAGAGGGAAAAAGAGAGAGTTTCCAGTGTTGCATTGTCGAAATTTGTTGTTGCTGCCATACTTGCTAATTAATTATGTACGCCAAAAGGCAACTTGAAAAATACAACTTACACCAAACCCGCTCGCCACCCGACAAATACACCTTCCCATTCCTCTTTCTTATCGCAACCACGTTGTTTTGCTCGCTCCCGCTCTCCCGCTCTCTTTTATTTGCCAATCTGGCTCTCTTGCGACGCTGAAAAAAAAAAAAATCGTACGCGTCTTGTTATTATTGTTTTGTTGTTGTCCAAAATAGCGACACATAAAAAAAGGAGAGAGCGAATAAAAAAAAGTTGCCAAGACAACGAAGGTAGGCGCAAAAAATAACAAAAACTGCGTCGCAAGCTTTTAATAAAATATAAATAAATTCCAGTCTGTACTATTTGTGTGGCACGTCAGTGTAATGACGTTGCCGTTGACTGCGACGCTAGCAGCGGAGCTGACGTTCGTTTTGGAGGTCAGCAGCGGAGCTTTTCACAATTTAACTTTTGTTTTTGGATTTGTTTTTATTATAATTGCTGTTGTTGCTGTTGTTGTTTCATTGATATTGGCTTTTTTTATTGTTCTTGTTGCTTGGGTCTCGTCGCGTTTGTTGTGTTTTCATTTCATTTACGGTTTTGTTGTGGCGCGTACTTTTCCTTCTCTCTCACTCTCTTTCTCCCTGTACCTCTCCCCTCTACCCACCCAACCTCGTTGCTATCAATTTTGCACATGCAAAACAATGGCTAATAATCAGGTGAAAAAGGAAATACAGTGAAGCTTAGAAATAAAATAACAATTTGTATAATTTTAAAATATTCTTTTAGTAGATAAAAAAGGAAGTTTCACCATTTACATTTTTGTTATGAAGTATGACATGATTTGCTTTTAAATGACTACTTAGACTAATAAATATCTACTTTTGAAATTAAGAAAAATTAAAATTAATATTTAATATTCATATGGTAAGCTCCACTGGATTAGGCTAGTAAAGGTAAATTTTTGCTTCTTGAACGCGGGCATTTCTCTATTGTTGACTTTTTGTTAGTTTCGAGTTGTTCTTTTTGTTTGGCCCCTGCCTCAAATGAAAATCAATAAATAATAATACACTTTGTTGGCTTTGTTTTCCGACCCCCCCACCCTCACCATATACCAGAACTCTGTCGCTCATTCGATTCGCGTGCCCCAACGACGAATAAGTTGTCCCTCAAGGCAAAATGAATATTTCAGTTAATTAATTGCCAACGAAATGTAATGGCTTTTCTGATGAGTAAAAGATGATCAAAGCAATGATGATCTTAATATAAATTGGTAATCGATGACTTTTTATTACTTAAAAATTAAGGAAGAATCAAAGAAAGTTAAAAAAAAAAAGTAAACAAACTAAAAACTTAACTCAACCAAATGACTTGTATAAATTTCAAATAATCGAGTAATAACTGAAAAATCGATCAGTGATCTTTGAACCCTCATTTTAGTAGCCTCGTTTAAAAATCAAGTCTATCGGTCTTTTGGTGAAAAGAAAACACCCCAAATTGGGAAAACTATCAGCGAAGTACACCGTAATAGTGCTGATAAGATAATCCACTAATCACTCGTGGAGCAACAGAGAAGGGAGAGAGAGAGAGAGAGAGAGAGAGAGAGAGTGGGTGTCATAAAAAAATAAACACGCGGAAATTTGAAGCAACACAGAAAACAATTTCTATGATTGCGTAAAATGAGAGAAAAGAACCCAAAAAGATACAATTTAGAAAGAGATGGAGAGACAAGAAATAGAACAGGTTATTATCCCCGAAAGTAGGCAATATAAATGCCGAAGGACATTCAGTAAACCATAAAGAGCAGAACAATAAACTATTAATTATGCGCTTATATTTAGTCACAAAAACTCACAAAATACCTATTTGATGAACGAACAAAGTGCAGCAGTAAACAAAAAATAAAAAAAAACAGAAACTGATCATTTCATCAGTCAATCATTAGATCACCTCCCCACCACCATCATCATCGTCATCGTCATCATCGGGCTTGGCTAAAAATAATGAAATTCGATACTTGGCCAACTCACCAAAGTTATTTCTAAGGAATTTCAATATTAAAAATGAGGCAATAATAATAATAATAAGTATTAGTGAGTTTTATTAATTCACGAGAATTCAACTAATTCTCTAGGTACACGTAGGTTTTTTTATTGCTTACCTTTTTTTTAAGTCTGAAAACTGAAAGCACGAATTTAAAGAAAAAGCTAATGTGTCGGCATTGTTGTTCTCTTTTTATTATTTTATTTATTTCTTATAAAATAATAAATTAATATATTTAATTAATAATTTCTTTGCTTTTCTCTTCTCTCCCCTGGCAGCATGTCAACAGATAATCCCACACAGTTGCTGACCACCCGCGATTTAAGTCAGCTGCGTGGGCACCTGCAATCGGGCCCAGCGGTGGCATCCACGGCATCTGGAACGGCAGCTGTTGTGGCAGCAGCAGCAGCTGCAGCGGCAGCGGCGGCGGCGGCAGCAGCAGCGGTCTCCTCAGTGGCCAATGCCCCACATGGATATCGCAATATTGCACCACTGGCCACCATTAGCTGCGGAAGCAGCAGCACCACCAGCACCATTAACACCACCAGCACAGTAGCAGGAGGAGGAGGAGGAGGAGGAGGAGGAGGAGTACTTGTACCCACAAGCAATAGCAACATGCCGGCCAGTGCCTCCAAATATGTATTTCTGCAGCACAATCACAATGGCGGTTTCACTGCCTACGATGGCTCCACAACGTCAGTCACAACGGCTGGATCCGCTTCATCCTCTGGTAGTGGCGGCGGCGGCAACATAGTGCTCCTTGCCGCCGAGCCCCTGGAAATGGGTTCAGCCGATGCCTTGGCCGCAGCAGTGGCTGCCTCCGGCGTCCGAACCACCGATGGAGATGATGGAGAGCTGCGCTCCCTGTCCTGGCTAAACGATAGCAATCTGATCAAGGGCATTGTCACAACCAGTGGTGGTGCTAATGCTGCCACGGGAACGCAAGTGAAACGGGCAATGGCCATCAAGACGGGCGGAGGAGGAGCAACTGCTGCTGGAACAGGATCTTCAGTCAATGGCAATATGTGCCTAGTGAGCGATCTAATCGAGGAGGTACCCAACAGTCTCAACGAACCACCCAGTGGTGGCGATCAGGCGGATGGTTCGCTATATAGCACCACCACGGTCCACAAGGGTCCCAGCGGCACCACCACCGTGGTGGAGTACAAAGCCAGCAAGACTGCTGGCCAACAGCAGGGCTATCTGCCAACGTCTACACGAACCACCACGCTGGGCTATATGCCAGTGGTGGTGACACAGCCACAACCAGCGGTTAGCCAAGCCATAATCTCGCCCATTAAGCAGTCGCAGTCCCAATCGCAAACCCAATCCCAGTCGCAAATCTATGTGACCAGCAATGGAGGAGGGGCATCGGGAAATGGCATCTACAAGGGAGGTGGAGGTGGAGGTGCATCATCGCTGTGTTCACCCACAACCACCAGCAGCAGCAGCAGCAGCAGTAGCAGCAACACCACCACCCATCATCCGCACAAGAAGTATCTGCGCGAGAAGATGCATGTCCAGATGGATCACAGCAGTCATGTGGCCTCCACGGTGACAGTGGTCAGTTCGCCCGCCTCCTCCAACAATTCCTCGATCAGTTCTAGTTCCATATCGGGTGGTGGCGGTTCAGGATCCTCGACAGCGGCCGTCAATGGAGGCAATAGTCCGTTGGCCAAGGCCAGCAGTAGCAGCAGTAGCTTTAGCAGTGCTGTTTTTGAGGCCGTTAACTATGCCAATGTTAACACCAGCAGCAGCAGCAGCAGTTTGAGCCATAACCAGGAGCCATCACCGCCTACGACGACGACCGTTGTGACCACCAGCACGCTGATCAGTGCAGGATCTCTGGCGCCGGGATATAGCTTTGTAAGCACAACGCCGCATGTCATGTGAGTCTATAATTTAAGCTCTGGATTCAAATTTTATAT
>JAEIIJ010010031.1:0-20419 GCA_018904815.1 Drosophila ogumai | reverse complement strand
AAAAAAAAAAAAAACAATAATAAAAGCCGTATGCTATACACATACATACATGTATAGTACATTGCAAAATAAACACCTGAAGCGAGACAGGCAGAGCCACAGCAACACCAACAACCATGCTCATAGGGCCCCGAAACGTAATCTCTCTTTGTAGCCCCAGGGCTCAGAAAGGGGTTAAGCGGGCAAGTTTTGTGGGTGGAGTGAGGGTTTGGGTGGGTTAACGAAAGTGAACCCCAAGCCCCCAACGCATCTCGGGCGAAGCCACACCGAAAACTAACCCACAAAATCAAGGTAATTCATACGGTTCAATGCAGCAGAACACAAAAATGGGTAGTGAAAAAAAGTTAAACCAAGGGAAAAAAAAATGGGAAATTGGGTGAAAATTAAGAAAAACAACATTTTAAATATCAAAAAAGGAAGCAATTATTTTGTAAAATCAAGCGATAGGATTAACGATTACAAGGAAGCCAAACAGTCAAGTAATCAATCATTAAGCTACCGATACAGTCGTTATCGGGAGTGCTTATTTTTGTTGATGTATTATTCTGTTGAGTTACTTTATCAATGAACATGTTGCAATTTTGTTTTGTGGATTACGAGTGGAATCAGTGGGACACTAAATAAATTATATAATTGATAACGAAATATGACAAAGCTTGTGCTAAAAATACAATATAAGCAAGCGACAATATTAAAGTATTTGTAAAGTTAAATATCAAAGATATCACTTAAAACATGTTTGCATGTTTGTATTTATTGTTATTTAACTGCTTTTTAAATATTTAATTTACAAAAAAAAAAAAAAACACTTTATCTATTTGATTAAATATCGTTAGATTAAAGATGCCCAGACTAATCACAATTATTTAAAACAGGACACAGTTAAGTCATAGATTTATAAACAAAACATAATATACACATACATATTTACGTTGACTTCATTTTACTAAATTATATAATCAATCAAACTTAGATATTACCTAAAGTTATTTAGGAGTTCATTTCAAGTAACAAGTGTCGAAAAACTTGTTCAACGCAAGAAGGAAAACATAGACCAAATAAAAGAAAGGAAAACAACAACAGAAAGCCCAAAGAAACATAAGGTTTCAGGAAACTTTTCCAGTGGCAAAGAACTTTTCCGCAAAACAAATACGATATTTCCAGTTGAGCGCCAGCTCACGCATTACGAATTCTCTCAGATGACAATAAGCAGATTCAGATGCAGATACAGATACAGTTTCACATACAAATGCTCGAGAGATACATTGGCAAGAGTTTTGCCGCCAGCTTATCGGGGAAAATTGGCGGGGGGAAAAGGGAAAACAGGCGAGGTACAAACGCTTATCGGGCTTATCATGCGTAAATGATAAATGGAATTGAACCAAACACACACTTTTCAGTGCTCTCGTTCTCTTTGTGGGTTCAGTTTTCGGTTTCGGTTTGTGGGTTTCGCTTCTCTCTGACATTTTTCTTTTTTTTTTCTTTCCGCTTATCGCTTCGTTTGCATTGTCAAATCTTCAAACCAGACGACAAACAATTGCAACATTGAACAATTTTAAATTAAATAAATAACTACGAGAAGGAGGAGGGTTGGGCAATTTCCAAATGGAAGATTTGTGCCAACCCGGGTCAGTGGCTGGGCAGTAAATCTCCGCCAGCTTGTGTCTCTTATTTTGGCTTCTTTGTCAGCTCAAGTGGGCCCAGATGATAGTAGTGAAGGTCAGCTTGGGGAGATCTTAAAGTTGCCATACCAATTTGAAGTCTCTTAAAAAAAAAGTTTCAATTATATTGAAATATTTAATACCAATTTATTTATACTTATTATATCACATTGATTGCACAATTTAAATCTGGCTTTAATAATAAATAAATCGTATTAAAAGAGACATCTGTGTATAACATTTTCCCGCATTTTCCTCAACTTTTCACCTGTACATTTCATTTTATATTGCCAACAAATCCGTTTGGTCGATAGCCGATATCCGTTTGACATTTAATTTATTATTTTTGCTTTCAGTTTGGGGCTCATCCCCTCAAGTGGTGACCTCCTGCAAAATGTGTCGTGTTTGTCACCCCCAGTATATCCGATCCGACTCTCTCGGCTGTCAGTCTGTCAGCTGTCTTGGATTTCGCTTTTGTAGCCATTGCTCTCGATTCTCATAATTTGCATTGAACTACACTCGTCTGCGGATTGACAGTTGGACATCTCACAGAAGGGACGATTAAGGGGTTTGGATATCTCTTACCCTAGTATTTCCTTAATTCCCCCCATGCATATATCCTTTGCCATCTCTTTTGGCACGAGGCAAAGAGCGGCCAAGGAGAAGAGTAGTTTTTTATGTGAAACCAACGGACATCATGTCACATGTGTGCACTCAGCAAAAAATTTATAAATATGTGGAAATAACATTCAACTTTTTGGCGAAATACAGTTAAAAGCACACAGGGGAAAGTTATAAAAATAACTGCCTGCAGGCCTTCAACTAGAATTCCCAATTAAACACATCGATTTGGTTTTAACGAGGTTTGGAATAATGGAAATATTTATAGTCCCTTAAAAATGTATTTAAATTTCTCTCTGTGCCCTGACCTCTATGACCTCCTCCCTTGGGATTCCCCCGGCTGTAGCATGTTGAGCACTTGCATATTTCCTCATTTTTTCCGTTGATGTTGTGGCTGTTGTCGTGTTATATAGCACACAATTTACTGGCTCAACTGTTTCAACTTCAATTACAGTTGGATGTCGGAGTGCTCGAAGAGCCAGAGTCGGTTTTGTGGCATGGGCTTTATGTCCGCCTTCTGTCCTCTTGTATCCTGTTTTCCTCATGTCGCGGACATGTTTCATTTCATTTTGACAAACATTTTGTTTGTTCGCTTTGAAACTACATTACCAAGTAGATATTACAAAATAAATACAAATAAAGAAACATTTTTCCCCTTAATGAATAAATCTAAAAAAACCGTAGTGTTTTATTAAATGAATATCCAAATTCGTGAAGAGTAATTAGTATTTTATTTTAATTTAAACAACTGGTACTACTTGCTAATATTCAATAATCTAAAGTATTTTAGAATATAATATAAAAATAAGTATATATTTTATAAAAAAAATCTGAATAAATTTCAGATTTAGATCAGGGGATCCTTAGTAAGTTTTATAAAAAAATAACCATTAAATGAATCTTCAAGAAGCTTGCAACTTAAATACATTAAGCACCCTCCTCCGCGGACTTACGGCACTCTCAACTCCTTTTGAAGCCCACTCCTTGCTGCGCGGCCAGGTGCACGTGGAACAGGTAACAAGTAATTGGATACCCGTAGCATTTAGTTGTAGCTGCGTTGGCAGAGCGCGCAAAACATGTTAATTTGCGAGCTACAAAATGCATCCGATGATTGCCCGAGCATCGTGGGTATTTAAATTCTTATTTTTTTTCTGCTCAATTGATAGGGTTAATTGGGAGCAGCCGTGGGGGGTACGGGCCGGTGACAAGGCCATCTTATAGCTCCTTCGTCGTTATGTGTCTTTGGCATTATTTCGCCTTAGTATCGCCTTAGTATTTCGCCTTAGACTTCCTACTTTCCAGCCCCAACCCTATTTGATTAGTGATTTCCTAGCATTATGCAACATTTACTCCATATCCAGTATTATTTGCAGACACATATCATATTATCGGCGCGTCTCCGTTATTGTTGTTTATTTTTCTGCTGCTGCTGGTTTTTTTCCGTTTCCCGCAAACAATTCATTTTTCCAGTTTGATTGAATCATGTCGCAGAGAGCTGAGCGGGGATTTTAATGCAATTTTCCCATTCCCAGTCGCAGTCCAAGTCCAGCCCCATTTAATTGGAATTCCAATTTGGTGGCACAGCCCCACAGGCCCACAGCAACAACAGCAACAGCCACAAAATTGTTTTTTCATCTCATTATTGCAAGTGGTCGAAAGTAATTCATAACACATACGATATTAAACACACACAAAAAATCTGGTGGAAAAGCCACTGGCTGGTTTGTTTATCCGCAGCTTTTCACACTCCAAGGGAATAATAATTTATAATTTTGGTTAATGGAACCACAATCATGATCAGCATTTCGGGATTTAAGCTTACGCGGTACGGCTTACTATTGGCAAGAGTTAGTTGTAATAATAATAATCATTGGAACCCCAAACACATGTGGTTTGTTGAGATCGCAGCGTTGACACATTATTGCAGCCTCTCTGGCGCCAAACGACGAACAGAAAGATTCGTGGGAGCTGACTATTTATTTTATACATTATATTTTATACATTTTATACATTATATATTATCTATGTATATGCTAGTTATCGAGAAACTCTAGGCAAAGTCCCCGCAATGTCTACTTTATATTTTCGAGAATGCAACTGAAATAAATCTGTAGTGGGAAAAATCTCTTAAAGCACATTCCACACCAACATCCTTTCTTTTAAGCCTCCTCCTACACTCTGGTTCCGACTTCTGTTGTTGTTTTATTCTGCTATCTTTCTCCATTTTTACCCCCCAGCCCAAAAATTCTAGCCCAGTCACATTGCAGGAAAATGTGCGGAAAGCAGAGTCAATTTGCTGACTTACATAAAAAGTGCATATGCAACCATCTCCTTGCGCCGAGGCTTTTCCCGCCTGTACCCGAAGGCACCCAGGAAATGCAATTTCCATATGGGCGATGGCAGAAAATGTACAACACTTTGCTTAGGATAGCTCGTCCAGCTCAACAAGAACGTAACAAAACAAAAAAAAACGCTAAAAAAAAAAAAAGAAATACCTGCAAATGCTCCAAATCTCGGGTTTAAAAGCCCACTTCCCCCCGAAAAGGCACGTAGTTGGGCTGCCTGGCAGTTATATCCTGGCATCCAGGCGATGCCTCCTGGGAATTACCTTGGTTATTGTTTCAACATTTTTATCTGCCCGCCCTCGACAACATAACAAAAAATAAAGGGGGAGCCCCACAAGGAAGCAGGTGAAATAATAAAAAAAAAAAAAAACAACATCGAGGCGACGACTAGGGCGAATCCCTAAAAATAGGGAGAGGGGTGCATTACATATGCCACGAGTGCGTTTGGGCATAAATCCCAATTTAATCCATCCGGCTTTTAGTTTTGTACATTTTCCATTTCCCCAACTCTTCTAGCCAACTTTTGTGTGGGTTGCTTCCTTCTTAATTTATACTTTTCTTATATAAGTTTAAGTGTATTCAACTTTTTTTAAATTGAATTTTCTATTAAATAGATAAAGCCATGCGATTGAGACCTTAAAGTAAATATTATCGGGGAAACGGTGTAATTATGAAGCCTGTAGAGTTTTAGTGCTAGTAAAAATGTAAATTTATTTATTTTGTTCTACGATTTTGTTTACAATTCAAGTGCTACCATATCTTAGCTGACACTCTGCCTTACTAATCACTAATATATCAAAACTTTGTTACGGCTGAAATCCCCATTAAATTTATTACAGTGTTGTTTCTTTTTATACTTATTTTGTTTTCTTTTTTTACCAGCTACCAGCCTAGTACCATTCCGTCCCTTATGACCCCCTATGCCCACTGCATCTCTGCCTCTAGCACTCCCCAGTGGCTTGAATTTGGCTAAAAACTGTTTTAGGTACGGGCTAACATTTTCATGTTTTCGTGTTTCGCATTTCATTTGTTTTTTGTTTATTTTTGTCTGTATTTCTACCTTAAAATGTTTGTTCTGTGCTGTGTCTCGCTTCCACCTACCTGCCGCTAAGCCGCGCTTTCGGAACAATAAAAGATAAGCCGACGTAATCCCATGGGGTTTGCCCCCGATCTGGGTCCGAAAACCTGGCATTTATTATTCCTGCAGTTCGTCCGCTGTTCTTCTGTTAGTGATACATCAATGTTGTTGTTGTTGTTATTGAAATAGAAACTTATCAGTAGCCCCTGAGCAATCACAAATGGCATTACATGAGGGGGAGAACTTTGATAGGCGCCAGCACGATCGCTATTGTGAAGCGAGCAAGCGATTGAATCACTCGGTGACAACAACTCCGATATACAATCAAGGTCAAAGGTTCAGCAAACAGTCCAGTATCTGATACCCATTAATGGGAGTACTACGCCTGATAATATTTAATATTTATTGAAAAAAAAAATATATTTATAACGAAAAAAAGGAAGATTATCCCTTACTTTAAGTACATTTTTTATTGTAATTTTAATTTTAAATTATTAATATAATTTGATATACCCAGCCATTGCAGGGTATTAAAATGCTGAGCAAGGCGAAAAGAAAATGCAGATACAAAAGTCAAGCTCTAAATATTTATGACTCCCTCGAAAGAGACGGCCAAAGAGAATGTCAGCAATGAAGTGACTAAGCTTTGACCCCGGCTCTGATCCCCTTCTCCCACTCCTTTTCTCACTCTCTCTGTCTCTCTGTGTGCTCCTCTACATTCTCTTTCGTCGGACAGCTTAGTTTAGTAACCCATTCAACTTGTCACCCATTTTCGCTTATCAATTCCACTTTCAGTTTCCATTTCCATTTTCCCAGCTCATGTGAAGCCGATAAGCCTGCCACAAAGAAAAAAGTATCTGACGGATGCTTTTATAAAATAGATTTTGTATTTGTCGTGTAAGATATTATGTACATATAAAAAATATGTAAATATTATAAAGAGAGCTCTGTAAAAATTGTTACATCAAAATATTACAGTTTTTAGTTTAATATTCCATAAAAATATTCAAATTTTAAGTGAAAACTAGATATTTGTTCCTATTATTTAAGCAAAAGAATTAGCAAGGTTTAAAAAATTCGAGATAGTTTTTGGGCAGTGCTGTAGAAAGCTTTTCAATTAGTTTAAAATAAAAACAAATAACAAACAAGCTAACAACAAGCTCAACACATTGAAATGCATTTTCGGCTTGGGATAAAGTTAAAGTTAAAAGTTTAGTTGAAGGCCAACTGCAGCTTAATTCTTCTTTTCCCTTTTGTAAGCTTCTCTTTTATAGTTCTTCTTAGCCAAATAAAGTGAAGCCCCACAAAGTGCACTAAAAAACAGACAGAACAAATGGTGAACAAATACATAGATACACACATATATATTTTATAAAAGAAAAACAGAAAAACCGCCTGTCGAGACACATTTGAGCCATAAAAGCAAATGCGAAAGAAGTGGAAAAATATAAGAGAAAAAATAAACAACAATAACGAGGCCAGCAAATCACAGCGGCTGAAGAAGAAGAAAACGAAGATGAAGAAGCGTGAGCCAGGTAATCAGCACCACCAAAATGACACCATGGGTGCCGTGCCAAAGGTGGAAAAACCTCAGAACAAAATAAATCTAACTCGGAGGAAAAGCATTGAACAAGCCACAACAAAATAGGGAAATAATATTAGAAAAAAGTTTATGAAAATAGTAAAAAATTTTGTTTGTAAAATTGAAAACAAATGTCTATATGCCTAACCACGATTATTTAGTTGTAATTTTAGTTGCTTAGCAACAACCCGTTTCAAGTAAATTTTTTTTTCATGCACATATTTATAAATTCGTCCCACTGTCCCGGCAGGAAGCCGCGTTGAAGAAGCAGAAAAGCTGAGCCAAACAAAAGGCAAAGGTAAAGAGCAGCTGCTGCTCTGCTCCGTCTCTCGCTCTCACCGATCGCTTACCTGGTCCTTTTTATTCAACTCCTCACCCTCTTGACACACACCCCACCCCCCTGGCCTACCTGTGCGCTCGCTGGCCATTGGAGCGTGAGAGGAAGGGAGATGGCAGCAACAATAAACCTGCTGCAACGACCCGAAAAATTTGCATGAGCAGCGGCACCAGCAAAAGCAGGAAGAGGGAGGAAATAGGGGAAGGATGGCGAACAGAAAAGGGACGGGGAGGAAGTGCATTAAAATGCATTCTACAAAAATATTCCCACAATTTTGTTTCTAACAACAAAAACAACCCAGAGATACGCATTAATCAATAAAAATTGTGTTTAAAGAACGATTAATTCCCATACTTCAATAGATTACAACATTCTCTGCAAAGAAACAGAGAAACCAAGATGGTATCTACGCAGGTGGCGGCAGGTAAACGGACGTTGAAATAATAATCCGGAAATTTCCACACGACTTGAAATTAAATCCGAAAAAAAGAAACCCAAAAGCCGAACCAAATTGAAAATAAATGAAATGCAATCCAAAAACTGCTGCAATCCATAAAAAGGTGGCTCATATTTTCTGCCCCCCCTTCCGATTCGTTGTCAGTGAAAGTTCTCAGCGAACGTGTCGCAACATAATTAAACATGAATAAAAATGGCTTACCTCAGCTTGAGTAAATGAGATTCCAATTAATTGCTTGTTTTGTCAACTCGAACTCCATTTGATTCTTGAAACAAATAAATAGGACTCCAATAAACACTTAGAAGCAACCAGAAAAAAATTAATAAAAAATATATAAAAGGCGTGCGGCTCTTTTTTTCACAGTTAAAATTTTTCCATCGCATTAATTCGATCTCCAGTTGTTTTAATTAATTTCGTCACTTTATATTTGATTAGTTTAATTATATTTTACTCTAAATATGTAAATTGTGTTGCCTGCAGTTGCTTCATTTGATAGCATATACAAAATTAGCAACGAAAATTTCACATATTTTATCAATAAATTTTATTCGTTTTTAATTGTTCACTAAATTATTAATATCTTTTCTTTAGTTAGCTCTGTTTTCTCCACTGATATTTGTTAACTGAAGCCAAACAGTATTAACAATGCACCTGCAACTTGCGCGCGCAACTTGCACAAACTTGTCGAACGCTGTTGCTATTACCGTTGTTTTTGTTGCTCTGCGGCTGCGCTGTTGCGTCTGCGCTCCGCTGCGTCGATGTGTGACGACACGCAACTTGCAACGATTTCTTTTCTGTTTCTAATGCGGTTGTTGCCGTGTCTACGCTGTTTGCAATGCGTGCCGCCAGCAGAACAATTATAACAAATAACAAAAACAAAACAAAGTGCGCGAAACAAAACCGAAAACCGAAATGAAAACAAAAAACACAGCGAAGCGATCGCGCAAGTCCGATCCAGCGAATTCCCCGATCAGTGTGACCTAAAACTAGTCGTGGAGAAACGCCGAAGTTCGCAGATATCGATGTTTTTCGATGACTTCGACTTAAACGTCTCGTTCTGTTTTTTAACAAAAAACGAGAGGCAAACGGTGGTAAATAAACTGTTTTCTTAACTTTTTTATTCTTTTTTGCGCTCCCATTTGGAAATACAAAAAGTGTGCCCTAGTATTTTATTTTTTGTCTCCGTACAATCGATATATCGATATTTTTCATGTGATATGGCAGCACTTCTCTCAGCTGTTTCAAAATTCGTATTGCCAAAAATTTGATATTTCATTTCGAAAGCGAGTTTCTGAGGTAGAAAGAAAGCAATTCGGCCCGCAATCTATGAGCCTGCTGAGCTGGCAACGCCTTGCGTCCCCGAGGGCCCTTTCCCGGCTCTTTAACCCCTTGACCAAACACAGAATCAAGCTCAAGCCAAGGGCATTTCACCAGAACAAGCTGACAAAGCGATTTTACGCCGGCGACAAGAAAATGGTCAAGTATCTGAGCCAGAGCGAGGCCATCAATGTAGACCAGGAGCTCTTCACGACCTACAGATTCAGCGTAGACCAGCTAATGGAGCTGGCCGGGCTAAGTTGTGCCCACGCGGTGGCCAAGTGCTTTCCGCCGGAGAGCCACTCGCGGGTCCTCGTCTGTTGCGGTCCAGGAAATAACGGAGGCGATGGCTTGGTCTGCGCTCGCCACCTCTCCCTGATGGGTTACAAGCCCGTCATCTACTACCCGAAGCCCACGCCCAAGCCCCTGTATGAGGCCTTGAGTCACCAGTGCCAAATGATGGAGATCTGTGCGGCAAGCGAGTGCCCAAGCGTTGAGGTGGCCGCCAGCCAGTACGATCTCATTGTGGACGCCCTCTTTGGGTTCAGCTTCAAGCCACCCGTTCGGGCTGATTTCCTGGCCGTCGTGGAGCTGATGCAGCAGACAAAGCTGCCAATAGCCAGGTGAGGAGACGGGGAACCAGGGCGGCATGATCCAATCTAATCTATTGTTTTCCTTTAGCGTGGACATACCCAGCGGCTGGGACGTTGAGAAGGGCAGAGTGAGTGAATGCGACCTGGAGCCGGCTCTGCTCATTTCCCTGACGGCTCCCAAGCTCTGTGCCCGTCACTTCCGGGGAGAGCACCACTACCTGGGCGGCAGATTCGTGCCGCCAGCACTGCAGCGCAAATACGAACTGAATCTGCCCGTGTATCCCGGTAACGAGCTGTGCGTCAAACTGTGATTCACTGGGAATAAAGCCAGCTGAGCCAGCAGACATTAAGTTTCCTTCTGTTTTATTTCAAATATATTTATATATTATTACATGTTATAACTATTTGTACAAACGATTGTAGTTCTTGCGCCTGCGATCCTCCTCGAAGTTGTTGTTCCTTGCCCATTCCTTGAGGTTACCCTTGGAGCGCAGCATGGCCGACTTGGAGTCCACGTCGCGCAGCACAAACGGCGAGAAGCCGGCGGTGTAGTCCTCATTCAAGGCGTTCGTCTTGGTCTTGGCCACGCGCGATGGCATTTGCCGGGGCATTGGCTGATCCTCGAAGAGGATGGGGTTTCGCGAGTGCTTGCCTCCCTGGAAGCGCGGCAGGCTCTGGTTCTTGTATTTGTTGGTCAGCGGCCGACGCGTGTTGATGTGTATCACCTGGCGGCCGTTCTCGTCCAGGCTGACGGCCACGCGCTTCAGGGTCTTGTTGCCGCAGTTGGGACAAAAGACCTTGGTCATAATGCTGGTGGTCTTGTAGCAGGCGTAGCAGCGGAGAATGTAGGTGCGCAGCTGCTTGATAATACGGCCATTGAGAGCGGCCAAATGGAGATTGAGCTGCTTGAGGACGTTCTGCAGGGCGTAGTCCGTGGTCATGCAGGCCACGGGCGGCACCTCGTCGGTCTCCACCTTGCCCTCTAGCGCCTTTTTGGCCTTCTTGATGTTGGAGTGCGTGATCCAGCCGTCGTCACCCACGTCCTCCTCCTCTGCCTGTGGACGCTCCTCCTCCTCTTCCTCGGGCTCGCCTTCGTCCGCCCGCGGCTGGGATATCAGCAACTGTGAGAGCTCCTGCTCTTCCTCGGCGCTAGGCGCACACTTGAGCTGCTCGAAGAGTTTGTCTAGCTCTTCCTGTGAGGGCTCATCCTCCTCTAGCTGGCTATCCTGCAGTGGCTGGCAGGGCGGGACTTCCTTGCCCGCCAACTGAGCTTCAATGGCGGCTTTCACGTTGTCCACGGCTGTGGTTTCCGCTTCCTCCTCCTCTGGTTTGCCCTCTATAGACTCATCCTCCTCTTCGGATGCCTCCTCTTCCTCCTCCTCGTCAGACCCTTCCTCACCCTCGGGCATGTACCAGCCCACCAAACGCTTGTTGCTTGCATCAAGCATCTCGGCGGGCTTCTCCTTGGAGGCGATAGTCTGCGCCATTATCGGCTCTGTGCGCAAATGGGCAGTGCCCACGGTGTCCGCCTCCAGCTCGTAGGTGAGGGAGATGACCTTAAGATCGATGCCCGAGAGACTGGCGTAGTCTCCGGTCCGCTTGGCAAACTCCACGCAGTGCTTAACGCTCTCGGGACGCGGCTCCCGCACTTGCAGGTCGAAGGGCAGGACGCAGAGGCGTCGGATCTGTCTCTTGTTGCGCACCTCGGCCACAACTTCGGGCACTGTTAGCACCTGCTCGGCATATTCCTAAATGCGAATTAGAAAATGAGAGGACTCGTTAGTGGGTTTGCAGTCTTGATCTGGAGCACACTCACGTTCAGGGGCACCGCGTTTATGAAGGCCGTGGTGTCCGCTACCAGGAACTTGATCTTTCCACTTGTCTCCGCCATTCTGCCGGAAAACTCTTACATGAAAAACAAAGGAAAGCAAAACAAAACTTCGCAAGCAGCACGTGTCGGAGTGGCCAATGTGACCGTGTCAGCACAAACCAAAAAACCGCCTTACGGTCCGTCTAAACAATGCACTGGTCTGGCAACACTCTGAAAAAACCGATTTCTTCAAATATCAAGAGCGCCGGGCCAAACATCGATAAGGGGATGTTTTGAAGCCATCGATTACTTGGACGTTGGTATCGGTGGTTTCCCACCTCCACTAGTAATGTCAAAAAGCAATTCTTTTTTCATCTCGCCCAGATTTTGTGAATTGTGATTTTGTGAAAAGCGCTCAATCCAGGTGAGTGCGTCGGCCGGAATAAGGGAAATCGGTTCGCGAATTGAAGACCGCGTCCGACGATTGGCCCTGCTAAGCACTTGAGAATCCAACAAAAACCAAGCGCGTTAGATGTGGAATCAATGGCAGGCGACCGCCGCTAGCGGGGTGCAAATGATGGCTACTTTGCCGCCGCAGCCGTCCCAGCCGCCACCGCTGCCCGATGCACCTCCCCCGCCTCCGCCGACGGCCTCCGATCAGGGCACCGCGGCCACGGGAGCACCCATGGTCGCCGGCGATGCGACAGTAGCGGTCGCTGCCGCCGTCGCCGCTCCCCCGGCCACCGTCGCTGCGGCAGCTGCTGTCAACCCTTATAGCAGCGGTTTGGCGACGTCAGGCGGCGCGGGCAACCCCTACGAACAGTACACGGCCGCCCAGTACGCCGCCATGACTCCGGAACAGCAGTATGCGCTGCAGCACCATTGGCACCAGTGGCAGACCTACCAGGCTGAGTATGCCAAGTGGCATGCCCAGTACGGCGAGCAGGTTGGTGGTTCTTCTTCTTAATCTCCCCGTGAAACGCTCTGTTAACCGTAATTTGTTTTTCTTATCCACAGTACAAGCGGGAAATGGCGGCTGCAGCGGCCGCCAATGCTACCGCGCCTCCGGCTCAGGTGGCGCAAGTGGCACCCGTTGCCACTCCAGTTGTGGTCGCACCCACGACGCCGGTGGTGGTTGCTCCTGGGCCGCAGGCATATCCGCCGGCCCAGACCTATTACCAGACTGTGCCCACTGTACCGGCACCGGTACCCGCCAATGTGGGTGGTGGACCGCCGATACCTGGCAAGATCACCGCTCAGCCGCAATTGTACAACCAACCGCCGCCGCCGCCTCCACAGAAGACTGGCTACAATCAGCAGAATCCCAATCAGATGAATCCCGGCGTCTGGTCAGGACCACCACCCATGCCCATGCAGCAGCAGCATCAACCGCCGCCGTCCCAGCAGCAGCTACAGCAGCCACCTCCCCAAAAATGGGGCAACCAGATGAACTTCAATCCAGGACAGCCGCCAGATTTGCAGCAGGGCTTCCCCAATCTTCAGCAGCCACCGCCATCGTTGCAGAGACCACCGCCTCAAAACCAGTACCAGCAGCATCCGCCGCAGCAGCAGCAACAGCAGATGGACAAGCAATGGGGCAATAACAGGCCTCCGTGGGAGTCTGGTCCTCCGTCAAATAACTCGAATCAAGGACGCTGGGATGGGCCACCGCCGCAGAATGACATGAATAACCGCTGGAGTGGGCCGCCACCGCCTTCAGGTGGCAACAATGGACGCTGGGAGGGACCGCCACCACAGCAGTCATCTTCCTCCGGAGGCGGGGATCAGAACCGATGGATGAGCAGCGGCAATCCGAATGAGAATCAGAATCAAAACCGCCGCTGGGAGGTGCCGCCACCGAATATGAATGATCAGCAGCAGCAGGGCCCGAATCAGAATCAAAATCAGGGCCAGAATCGCTGGCAGAGCAATGACGATGATCATGGAGACATGGAGGGATCGCGCAAATACCAGAATAGCTACCAGAACAATAGAAAGAGCTGGGGATTCGATGGCGGCGTCGGCGGAGGAGGAGGAGGAGGAGATTCAAATGTCGGAAACCGCAAACAGAATCCATTCTTTAAAAATTCTCAATCTAATTTTGGACCAGACTCCTCGCCATCAGGCAGCAGTAACAACAACAACAGCAGCAGCAGCGGCAACAATTTTGGTTCCAATTCAGGAAATTATCAGAGCGGCAACAGCTTTGGCAGCAACTACAGTCAGGATCAGGGCGGCTATGGAGGAGGAGGAGGAGGAGGAGCTGGTAATCAGGCCAGAGGCGGAAATCGCGATAACTTTGGTGGCCGTGGAGGTGAAGGAGGACCTGGTTCAATGGATAACTTTGGCAACAGCAACAACAGCAGCTTCTCCAATAATCGTCGTCAGAACAACAACAACAACAATCGGTGGGAGAACAACAACAACAACAATCGCAACCAGAATCCGAATCAAAACCAGGGATATCCAGATGAGCGTGGACCAGGAGGCAATGACATGGGACCAGGAGGTCCCGGCGGGAATTTCAATCAGAATCGTGGCAACTTCAACCAGAGAGGTGGCTCGAACCCACAGCAGTTTCCCCAAAATCGCAACCAGCAACAACAACAACAGCAGCAGCAGCAACCCGATCTGGACGAGGCCGGTATTGACCGATTGTTTGACCAGTGGGAGAAACAGTTTGAGGACTGGAAGCGAGCCAATGCCAATCACCCCGATCGCGATGAGTATCGACGCTACGAGGAGGAATTTGAAAAGCAGCGTCGTCGCATTGCCGAGCGCAGGGAGCAGATGAGACGTCGTCGACAGCAGCAGCTACAGCAGCAGCAGGGAGGGTCCGCAACGGGTATGCCCCAGCAAGAGGGTCCAGGTCCAGACCAGGAAGATCAGGAATCAAAGGATGATCAAAGAAACTTCAATGAACAGGGACCGCCGCCGTCACAGATGTTGCCAGGTCCCAATTTTCGCACCGGACGTCCTAATCGTTTCAGCAATGCCGACAGCGACTTTGAAAGAGGAGGAGGAGGAGGAGGAGGACCACCACCTGATTACCGTGGTAATCAAGGACCACCTTTGTTGAAGCCATTTGGCGCTCAGGAAGAGTCAAACGACAAGCCGTCGCCTGGAATCCGAGGCAATCAGGAACCATCGGGGTCTCAAAGACCACCAATAAATCCATTCGCAGATCAGAAAGAGTCCAACTACAAGCCACCATCTGATTTCTCAGGCAATCAAGGACCCACGAACGCGGAGTCAAAAGACAAGCCCTTGCCATCGCCCAAAAAAGAGCCAGCTGTTTCTCCGTCTCAAAATCCCCCAACTCTGACTCCCGCCCCGCCAGTGGCTCCCCAGGTTCCCGCTCCGCCAGTGGCGCCAGCGTCGATCTCCACTAATCTTGGCAAGCGTCGCCAGACAAGTGGATCCGCTGATACCACACCCGCAAAGCAAATCAAAGAGGCGGAGCCGATATTCACCATTTCCCTGGACGACGATGACGACGATGATGATGACGACGTGGCCGATGGACAGCCACCGGTTGACACGCCCATGGGCAGCATTTTCAAGAAGAGTGACGGCATCCCGGGCCTAGATTTGGTGGCCGATGGCAGCAACAAGAATTCAACTTCATTGTTCGATGACAATGATTCCGCTCACCCGGAGGCCGGAGAAGCAACGGAATCCTCACAGGCTGTCAGCCAGAGCAACGAGTCCCTTAGCAAGGCCCTCAAAGACCCAGCATTCCTCAACAATCTGACTCAGGCTGTGGCCAATGTGCAAGGTCGGGAGCAGCGTCAAGATCGCCAAGATGCGGAAAGCCAACAGCAGGAGCAACAGCAGCAGTCGGATGATGGAGAGCCTGCTGAGGCAGACGGACGTCAACTGTCCTTTGCCGAGTGGCAGCGCAAAAAGAACAAAAACAACGGGAACGACACTAAATCGCAGGATTCGCGCGACTCGAATGGTAGTCCGAGTGTCCATGATCGGACCGAGAATCAGGGACGGCCGAACTCTGGCTTTGGGCAAGGACCGGGTGGATTTGGTCCTGGTCCTGGTCCCCGTTTTGGGCCCAACCTGGGCCCCAATCAATTGCCGGGCTGCAACTTTATTGACTTTGAAGGCAACAACGGTCCCCCCAATGGTCCCGTCGGTGGCTTCGGCCCTGGCCCTGGCCGCAACTTTGGACCGGGACCGCGTCATCCCTTCGGCATGGGACCGGGAGGCCCTAACTTTAGACCCAATGGCCCTGGCCCAGGGCCGCACTTTGGTCCCGGACCCAACTTCCGACACAACAGACCCAATTTCGGGCCCAACTTTGGACCGAACTTTGGCCCGGGAGGTCCCCGCAATTTTGGACCACGAGGACCACCATTCGGACCCAGACGCGATGACTTTGGTGGACCACCTTTTGGGGGTCCTGGACCAAACTTTGGACCAGGCCCCAACGGACCCAATATGAGGGGATTTAATGGAGGCGATGGTGGTGGTGGCGGTGGTGGCAACAGTGATAATCCGTTTCGGCGACAGAGCGGACCACCGCCACCCAACTTCAACGACGACGATGGTCCGCCGAGGGGCCCAAGGAACTTCCAGAACAGCAATCGAAATAACTGGAGCGACGGGTATGTGTACTAATTGAATCATTATAAACACTTATTGTACAATTTATTAAACTTGTTATAAAATTAAACAAAAAGGAAATGGGGGGAAGGGGAAAGCGTGATGCATGAAGCGTTTTTCCCCCATGTCAAGTCTTCAAATCTCTAGAATTTTCTGTCGTCTGATTGTCGGACTGTGGTTTTGGATATGTAAATTGGATGTTTAAGTCCCGTTTCATTTTTTTTTAATTTTGTTTGGAAATCAAGTACAAAAAATTATACTAAGACCTCTATGCGGGTTAATCTATATATACATTTAGAATATATAAAATGGCTCTAGTTTTATATGTACGTACTAGGGAGGTATATATCGACAAAACTATCTTGTATAATGTCGAAAATCTATCGAATTTTATTTTATAATATTGATGTTATCGCCCAAAAAAATGTTGAAATTTGAAATATCGAAAAATATCGCATTTAAAGTTAAAATATTAACACAAATATTATTTGATAAATATTTTAATAACCTAAAAATATGACCTAATTTTTTCCGATTGTATTATATCGAAAATCTATCGAATTTTATTTTATAATATCGATATTATAAAAAAAAATGCTGTATCAACCAGGTATATGATTATTTTGTTATTTTTATGATTGTGTTGGTCCGATATGTCAAGCAGAATATCGAGTTATCGCCCAAAAAAATGTTGAAATTTAAAATATCGAAAAATATCGCATTTAAAGATAAAATATTAAACGCAAATATTAATTTTTTAAATTAATATTGAATAATTAATAAACACCTAGGTTATATTGCCTAATTTTTCCGATTGTATTGGTCCGATCGATTTATCGCAGTTATATAATCGAAAGAAACAGAAATATCGATTTATCTCACCTAACGTAACTTTAAAATATCGGTTTATGTATCGTATATATGCTTTTCTTCTGTCATCCCTAGTGCGTACCTATGGGTAGAAATTATTTGTGGGTATATTATTGTACTCGTTTTGGGGCAGAAACAGAAATTTGAGATAATTATAGCTACAATTTGGATTAGAAAAAACCGATTGAGAGCTAATTAAAATGCAGCCAACCTTTGACAATGAACTAATTTTACTTTAAATGACTTTGCTTGTCCGATTAAGCCGTGAATCGTTTCTGTAATTATACCGTCTGTATAGTGTGTTTACTAAATCCCATTGAAAATGTGGAACATCAGATGTTATTCCGCTTATTATATTCCCCCTTCCCACACCCACATCACTCTCTCTCTTTGTCCTTATCTATTTCTCGAATTCTGTATCTGATATTTATCATCAAATTTAATGTAGTTAACTTGAGCAGGCGTTGCACTTTTTCTAGTTATCGTTAATGCTGGAATTTCGATTCCAACCCCGTTTTCTCTTCTTCTCTTCTACTTCTATGCAATACTGATAAAAAAAACGAATATTTTACATAAAAAAACAAACAAAAAATCGACGTAAAATCGAAATATATATGTATTCATATATGTATATACATTTCGCACGATATATCTCTGTGTTGTCTGAGCAGCAAGAACAGGGGCGGTAGATTCAACCAGCAGCCGCGGCAGCAGCAGCACAAGATTTGAGATCTGAGAGATCTGTGAGATTTGCGATCTGAATATAGGAGCAAGATTGGGAGGGGAGGCTGAGCTGAGCGGAAGGGCAGAGAGCAGAGCAGAGCGTAAAGCCCCCTTCCTGAAGAGATCAGATCATCTGACAGATCGCCTAAGCCAGCTGTGTCAGAATAAGACCTATTATACGTAGCATTAAGGATACAACACACACACCCACACACACCCCGTCAACCAACGATAAAATGAAGAACAGAGACCCATTTGGCTGCTCCAATTAATTAATAATTATGTTAAATTGTTTCAATTGAGATCAGCAAGGATGGACCATCGTGAATATGGCTTCCATCCTTACTATATTGAGTACCCATTATGTTTTTTGAGTTTGTTATCAAAGCCATAAGCACACACCTTTAATACACACTAACGTCAAGCTTAGTGGACATTGTAGTAGGAAGTTATATAAGTCGTATATGTTACATATATACCCTTAAATGAATATCAATAAAGCCAGATAAAACAAGTTTACTATTATTGGGGGAAGATGTAAAAAAAAAACGAAAAAAAAAAAAATACAAATAAAATTCACTCGATTTGTCCGTCTGTTTGCAATATCCCTTACAATATCTCTCCATAAATTTCCGATCGGTAAACGTGGTAAAATGTGGTATATTAAATCTATATTTTAGTGTTTAAAATGAAACAAGACGCACTTGATTGATTTACAAATTTAAAAGCTTAAATATACAATCCGAAATGATACCAAAATATAAATAAGGCTAATTAGATGACAAATTGCTGGCAGGCAAAGTAAGTACTTCTGGGGTTTCTTGGCTGGGAACTGCTTGATAAGGTTTCTTGGATTGGAATCGAATCAGATGTATAGTTTGCCGGCCAAGAAATTTCATTGGTATTTATCTTGCTGGCTGATCCCATTTAAAATGTATATAGGCCATCCGTCCGATAACAAATTTATTTCAAATCGATAAAAGAAATTATACAAAGCCATGCTAATGTTTAGGTAAGTCGTCCGTTGTCCAATACTCATGGTATCCACAGGTAACAACCAAAAATATTTATACAACAGAAGGAGGGCAGGCATCTCTGATCTTATAAAATATGTATATATATGTATGTATATATATATTCTGCCTTTGGCTTTGTCCGTTTGTCCGTCTGTCCGCATTATCATCAACTCAATCTCGGAGACTCTAAAAGCTAGAATCTTTTTTGACTGAGCCACCAATTTAAGGGGTGGGTAAGGTTAATTTGGTGCAAAACCGCTAAAGATAGCTTAGTGAATTAATTACCATATAATAACACAACAGCTGAACAATTTTTAAAAAAATTTTTTATTAAAAAATATGTAGTGATCTAGGAGTAAGGGAGAATCTCCCGAGTTAGTTTTCAGAGTACATCATAACTGTCTACAATATCATAAAAAGAAAATCATTTAAAAAACTATAATGCAGTAGTTAAAAGATAAATGAATGTTCCAATATACTCACATGGCGCATTAATTTTTTAAATTTTTTTTTCCAATTTTTTTTTTTTTTAAATTGTAAGCCAAAACCCCGATTTTTTACATAAAAATTAAAAATTAAGTTCATTTGTTAAATAAAAAATATCATAAAATTTAAAATTAAAAAAATCTCGCCGTAAGGAGTACCTGTAGAATTAGTTAAAGAAGCTATGATCCAAATTTCAAACTGATTGGTTAAGTAGATTTTGAGTTATAGTGTACGCCGATTTTCAAAATGGCATTTTGTCAGGGCAGCACTTTAAACTTTTTGATACAAACGAACATTCGATCAAACCTGCATATCTTTGTCAATTTGGTTATGATGGATGTGAAACTTGAACACAATACTCTTAAGATATTGAGGGCTTAAAATAAAATATAAAAACAAAATTAAATACCTTACCCCCCCCTTAAAGCAGTGGTCAACTATGACAAAAAAGAAGAATCAGTGGTAATTTTTTAGTTAAATCTGAATCAAATCTTTACAAATTATAAGATATATCGTGGCATACATATAGTAATCTCAGTCTATATATTTATATTCCTTCTGCAAATGCAAATAAAATATTCCCTAGAAAATGGGGAGCAACTTGCTATTTATAAATAATTCAGTTGGGCCAATAGTCTAAGTTTAGGACCAATTATACAAGTATATATATATATATTTTATATGTACGTAATATTTGGGGACTAGAGTTTAATGACAATCCGCCCCCTGCCACGCCCTTCTTTACCTTACTCCCAACCAAAAACCAACATTATTTCTGTAGTAAATTTCAATTCAAGTAAAAGTTCAAGTGTTTTTCTTTCGGTTTAAAAAAAAAATTTGAAAAAAATAAAATCATTAAAAACCTATAAACAAAAAATACATCAACTAATAATAATAACAAAAAAA
>JAEIIJ010010030.1:0-13108 GCA_018904815.1 Drosophila ogumai | reverse complement strand
TAGCATTAAATAATACCTTAAGATTGTAAGGTAATGGAAATACATGTCATATCTTTATTATTTTTTATTTATTTTTTAAATTGTAGTCACTGTTGGTTTTAAGCATCGGTTATAGCCGCGTGTGTCTTATGATAGATTCATTTGAGCGCAGCTACCAAATAAAACACCCGCTAGCTGCAACAGAGGCCTTTGCTGGTTTAAACACTTTGTTTAATAATTATATTTTTTATTTATTTAATTAAATAAATTAATATTATTTATTTTATATATTAATAAGGTTCTTTTTAATGCTTTAGCTAGAGGCCAGAAGAGGATTTTGTGCCAGGCGAGAGATCTTTGGCTTCTTAGTCAGAGCCTTTTGAGGAAGCTAAACCAGGACGAGGACACATTCCTCTCAAAGCGACTCTGATTAAGATCTCGCCTGGCAAAAATCTTCCTTCAGCCGTCCAGTAACCGTACTTCTTTTTGATTTTTAAATAAACAAGCTTCTTCTAATTATTATTATTTATCTTTTTTAATCTTGCAACTTACCTTTTTCAACGTAAAATGTTCGGCCTTGAGTTGCTCCTGGATCTCCTGCTCCTGTCGTGTGGCTTGGGGCTGAACGCTTTGTCGAAATCCATCTAGAACTCCTTTGAATGTGAACTTTTTCATTTTTGTAACATGAGTCGTCCTCGTGCTCCGGCTACTCTTTCCTTTTAGTTGATGCGAGAGATGCTGCGATGCTCCTCCAAGTCGAGTCCAAGGTTGTGGCTATTATTGGGTATAGTCGTCAAGGTTTTTGGATGTGCCGTGTGCGTGTGGACAGGGTGCTGGGAGGAATGGTAAGGGGGGAGGAAAATGGATCCTGCTCCAAGGGGAACCGAAAAGGTGATTGGGGGATAGGTTTCTTCCTCTGCCAGCAAATCTGTCCCTTTCCAAGTCCTTCGATGTTCAGTTATAGCTCCTTTCTAGATAATCGAAACTAGAGGAGCCAGCGCTGCTGCTCGTCTGAGCTCGTCCTTTTTGTAGTTGTTGTTATTTGGTTGATTTTTGGGAAGTGAAACTAGGTTAACAATAGTCGAATTATTAGCTGGATCGAGAGAAAGAGAGAGAGAGAAGGACAATTAATTAATACGGGGTTGAAAAAAGTTGGAAACATAAATTACAATGTAGAGGCAGCACTTTATGCTAGCTTTGTTCCCCGCAAAACAACTTGTCACTGGAATCCTCCTCAGCCCAGGACATCAAGTTTCAATTTAATTTGTAGTTGAATTAAAAACTTTTTAAGACTTGTTTCGCTTTAAATAACACTATCAATAATTTATTTTAGTATTTATTGATTTTCCGTAAAGGCTTTACAATTTTTTTAATAGATATTAATAGATATTAAGCAGAATTAAGAAATAAGTTTTCTGGAATACCACAAGCATGGCAAACTATAAATCTTAACAACAGCAAATGTACTTTCTTTTCTCTAGATTTTCACTTAATTTATAATTTAATTATTTTCCCTCTTTTATTTCTGAATTCCATACAAGTTCAACTATTTTAAGTTCTTAAAGAAAACTTTATTGATTAAAAACTTCTTGAACATATGCCGAAAAGTGTGCTGTAAAAATGGTTAATGCACCTGTTCAGCAGTTTTTTACACTTTCCACAGAAGCTCCAACTGTTTCTTGCTTTACTTTTCCTGGAAAAAACTATAGCAATGCCAATTTCCCCCATTTCGATATCGGAACAGCTGTCAGTGGGGCAATATTAAATCGTTTTTTTTTTTCTTGCAAATCTGACCGCATTGTTTTCCTTTTTTTCACTTCTGGCTTTCTTTTGTTTTTCTTTTGTGGTTCGTTTGCCCTGGGCCTGGGGGATTACATAAACCTTGATTTCTATTCAATGGCACACGTAGATTAATTAAGAGCTCCCAAGCCCCCCGCGTCGCCGTCTCTGCTTTACGTGTATGTGTGTTTGGGTGTGCGAGGGAGATGGCTGTGGATCAATCTGTATAACGGGATATTGCGAGTGCAATGGCGAAATGTTAAGCGATGATTGTTGGCTGTTAATTGAAAATCGTCATTGCTGCTGGCTACAACATTATGTTATGTTGCACAACGTGCCGAGTGTATGTATGTATATGTGTGGATACATGGCTATATATATGCACTTTTTGATGGCACACAAATCGATTTTCTTTTCGCACACATTCGCTCATCACTCATCGCAATGTTGTGTGTGTTGCGACTACACTCAGCTTTCCTTGTTTCATTCTATTCTCTTCCATACTTTTTTTTTCCTGTCTTTTTTTCCTGTTTTATTTGCAATTGTTTACGCTTTGACAAACACACACATGTCCATGTGCAAAAAGGAAACAGACATACATACATACACATATGGGTCGCCAGGACAAATGCGCGCAACAGTGGGGCAAACAAAAAAAGAGGAAGAGGCAGAGGCAGAGACAGCAAGGAGAAGAAGTGGGGAAAGTGGAGAGGTGGAAGAAGGACAAGCAAATCGTTGGCATACTTTAAATTTTATTCCCGCAAACAAACATTGGTTGGTAGGGGGTAGGGTGTCTGTGAGGAGGGGCCAAGTAAGGGTGCGGGAAAGAGAAAAGTATAGTAGGGGGCGGGAGGCATGTGTGTGTGCGTGCGCGCGTGTATGTCTGTTTGATAATGACAGTGTGTGCCATCCCCCTTCCACCTTCCCTAATGATGATTAAAATGCCATTCGCCGAGAGAGAGTGCGAGCGAGGGAGTCGTAGGATGCTGTGTATGTATATATGTGTACGTAAGCACTTACCATCTCCTTTGCTCACTCTCTCCCTCTCTCTCTCTGTCTTGCCCGTTAGAAGTCTCTCGGTGTATGTGTGTGTATTGATAACCTCGATTTACAGATTTTTCTCACAAATACATGCTTTTGGCGTTTTTGGCCCCTGCTTGTTGCTACTCACATGTTAACTACATCTTCCTCTTTTTATGCTCCTGCTGCCTCCTTCTTCACCACTTGAGTATATTTATTAAAAAACAGAACAAAAAAAGGGAATGGGAGAGCACAGGAAAGTTAAATTCCAGTACTTAAGAAAGCCAAGCACAGTTACATTTGGTTAACAACTGTTCTCTCACAGGCACACATACACACACGAGCACAGTTGGAGCGCGCTTTTTAAAGGGTTTATTCGATATTCTTGTTGACTTTTGTTTGGTTTTTTGGGATTTGCTTTACTTTTTGTCTAAAGTAACTTGGAGTTAAAATCTTTTTTATTCTTTACGGGGACAACAAAAAAAAAATTATGCTACTACTTGGCTGGTCAGTTGTCGAATGAACGAGCTGCTGCCACTGCCACTGCCGCTGCCGCTGCTGCTGGTGCTGCTGCTGCAAAAGTGAGAACGAAGAGAAAGAAAGAGAGCAGATCCTAGCCTAGGATCTCTGTCTGTGTGTGAATCTAACGCACTCACTCGCACTCGCACTTGCAACCGCAATCTGTGCCTATTGGAATTGTAACGGAACTGACTTAAGCTGCTCTCTCGTGCGCCTTTTTTTTCGTATTTCCGTTAGCCTGCTTCAAGGCGTTTTCTGATTTTGTTTAATTAACAAAAAATCTCGGCTCACAGAAGGCTCCCAATTCGTGTGTGTTTGTGTGTGTAGCAGCTGCCATGTGAGCACCTATTGCGCAGGCTTACGCTATTCGCCCCCGAAAAACGTTTTCGCGTACTCGCCAGGATACAACAGCAACGACAACAACAACGTAGGGGGAAAGGGGAGAGGATTCAAAAACAATGCAAAATGTTTTGCGCGCGCGGTCACATGACACGAGTCCCACTAACACACACTCACATAAACGTGTACTCATCATACATACTACAGTTGCGGCCAAAATAATATTTGTATTTGCAAGCTTTAAAAAAATCTCATCGAAATAATTAGGATTAAAAACAAAATTAATAAATTTAAAAAACTTGTTTTCCTTTTTAAAAGCATTTATATTTCAATTGTATGTAATATCTTTTTTGTGGATCTGTAGAGTTCACTTAGGAAACTCAATATACATACATATGTATTTATTTATTGATAATATAAATTTAATAACAACTTTTAGCAGATCTAAGAAAATGTGTAGCTTTGCAATACCATTACTTTGACCGCGACTGTAATTGGCACTTATACAACGGTAAAATTTGTTGAGGCAGCGCAGGAGCAGCGCTCACACACTCAAACGCACACACACACTTTTAATTCTGTGTGAAGAATTTTTGATTTTAAAAAATTTACTTTGCCGAAACATCTGGAACACGGTTTTTCTAAGGGAGGGGGGGAATCGCAATAGATATTATTTATAGGTTTTATGCGAATTTTTGCACAATTTTTGGCAACTTTATTTTTGGTTTTATTCAAAACAGGGAAAAGCGCGTGCGGACGCGTCGAATGCTTGGCAGCGAAAAACTGAAACTGGGAAAGCACTAAATGGGAAGCGTTCGTTTTCCGCGCAGTTTCCACGGCACGTGTATGTATATGGGGAATACACACACACATACACGCGCGTATGTGTGGATGTATGTATGTCCTGTTGGTTATGCAAAGCAGCCAAGAGTTGTAGGGTTGTCGCGGCTGGCTTTGATTTGGCGACTGGCAACCCTGGCTGGCGAGCGGAGCCTTCTCCCCAGGAATCGATACTTGTTGTTGTTGCAAAGGAGGTGGCATCAGTTCTTCGTCCTCTCGTTCTCGTCTCCTATTTTTTTTTTATATTTCTAAGGTGGGGGAGTAATAATCCAACATGCGAGTACATACTAAAAAATTTAATCTGCTAAAATGTAAATACCACTACATTCCTTCTTCCTACCCCAACCCCTCCGTTCCACGCAGGCACACTCTGCTGACACACGCACACTATGGCATTTCCCCCCTTTTGATAATTTGCATGGAAATTGTAATGAGTTATGTGCCGTTATGCGCCGTTATGTTCTTTTTGGCGAGAGCGAAAGCAAATCCATTACCAATAACTCAGCAAAGTAGGCAATAAAAAGGAGCGAAGGCGAGGAGAGAAAGATGGTGGAAAGGGAGAGAGAGAGAGAAAGAGAGCGGAGCGGGAGAAATTCTTGCGTCAGTTGGGAAATGTACATAGTCCAATAGGAAACTTGTTGGGCAGTAAAGATACATGTATGTGGAGGGAAGACTTTCTCACGCCTGATAAGAATCTGCGTGGCGGTGGAGGTACGATTACGAAAGCGAGAGTGAGATGGCAATCAAGTGATTCAACTGAAGCGAAAAGAGCAGCGGCAGCAACAACAATAACAGCAGCTTAACCGTTGATATTAAAAACCAAAACGCAAATAACAAACATGTTGTCATTTCAACACACAAACGCACACACACACACACAAGCGCATGCCGTTAGAATTTGCATTCCGACACACACACAGACGACTAGGCATAACATCATCTGCATCGCCCCCGCACCCGAGACCCTCTGCGCCCGCTGCCCACCTGTTTCATGGCGTTCGCCTCCGTCTGTTCCTCTGGACACTTGTCGCGCGCTTGACCGTTCCAATCGGGGTTGGGGTTGACTGGACGCACGAAATATCGAAATCGAAATCAAAACGCAGTGCAAACAGCAAACAAAAGCACAACGAACACGGGAGAAATAGGGCAGTTTTTTTTTTGACAACAGTTAAAGGCGCAGTGTGACCGGCGCTGGCCTTGCTGAAATATACCAAACATTTACACCATTACAATATACCGAAAATATACTAAACGAATATGGCCAAGTCTGGTAGCGCCCTTATCAGTTTTTAAAAAGTTCGTAAATCTTAAATAAAATCGTTATCAGTGCCTCCGGCGCCTCCGGATCGGAAGTGGTCATGCTGGGGCGCCTCCGGATCGGCGTCGCTCGGAGTTGGTGACCGGAATGGCGTTGGCCTTGCGCGTGGCCCGATTTGCTCCGGGTCCGGCGATTTTCTGACCGCAAGATCGTCGGCGGCTGTTACACCTGTGCACCCTCACCACCACAGCCGCGTCTGCCAGGTAAGCGTTCCGCCGTCCTAATTAGCAATCGGCATTAAAATTCAATTACCACTCTACAGCGATAACCTGCGGAGAGGATTTCAAGCGAAATGTAGCCGCCGAGATAGCCAGCGTGGCAAGGCCATTTATGAGACGGGCTGGGATGCCAGCACGCCCATCGAGAAGCCAAAGACCGAGCATATCAGCCAGCAGTAAAAGGAGCCGGACACGATCAAATCGAAGTATCCGGTTTTTCTACCGCTTCTTTGGTCACTGAAAAAGGCAGGATTTTAATTTATTGAATTACTGGAAGAAATCTCAAATGCTTTGCTTTGTCTACATTATTCTCACAAATTTATTTATGTTTAATCACAATATATTAATGTTTCTATATATATTAATACGGAAATATTGAGGGAGAACAGATGCCTCCACTGGTCGTCCTTGGTCAAAGAGTCTCTGCAGCAACACTCGTTATTATTTTACAATTTGAAATGGTACAACACTCTCTTGGCGGTCACGTCTCGCTCCTCCTCTGCTGCAGGGCGCCATGGAGCAGCCACTCGCGACCACCTGGCTGCTGGCAACGCTTCAGCAGCTCCTCCAGCTTCTCGGCCTGAACCTGCTCAGGCAGCTCCTTCTCCCGCAGAATACTAGCGATCTCCTCCAACACCGCCTGCCTTAGGAGATGGGGCTCATCCTCGGCTATGTGACGCCGTACATTAACCACCAGCTCTTCGAGATGTTCATCAACGGCGCCGGGGAATAGCTCAGCCATGGCGGTGGCCAAATTAAATAGATACTCGCGATTGGGGCCGCTGGGACCGGCAGAGCTAAAGATTTGCCTGGCTATGCTGGCCACCTCCCAGACATGGCCCGCATACGAGTCATTGGCCTGTGTGGCTACGTACATTATCACTTGGATGGGCGTGGTGGTGGTGACGGCCACTTGTGGGTATTCGTGGAACTCCAGGCTGCAGCGCTCGTAGCCGTTCTTCTCCCGATAGTCCAGATGGTCTAGCACAGCGGCCTTTTGGCTAGCCGCAATGCGATAGGCCACACCGTAAACACGATCCTGTCCAGGATCACCCGGCAGCAGGGTAACAACTCGTCCCGGACGCTCCGGTATCCCTCGATGATCGATACTGTGCTGGTAGAAGCGACGCTTGAAGCCCCAAACGAAGCCGCGACGCCGGTCTATATAGGGAAAGTCCGCCTTCCACACCAACGAGCCGTAGCCAAAGATCCAGGCATCGTGGTCTGTGGCCGCCGGTGCCTCCACTTGATTGCTCGCCTCCGCTTCGAAGCTGTCCAGCAGCAGGGACTTGGACTTGTCAACCGCGCAGCATTGCCCGTTGGTCTCCTTTCTCGTTTGCAGCTGTTCCGCAAAGAACTCGCTGTAGATGTGGCCGGATAGCTGCTCGGTTCCGGATTTGGGTCCGTCTCCAGCTTCAGTCCCGGCTCCACGGCCTCGCAATCCCTCCAGAAACCCCAACATCAGCTCCGTTTGCCCAATTAGTTAGTGATGACACCTGCTCTAGTCCCAGCTCGATTACTTATCGCCGACAGTGTTGCCAGCTGTTATTTAGCTAGATTCTGAGCAAGAATAAGCTGAAAATATCTATAATAAATTGTTCTCTGTTTTTTTGGTTCAATTTATTTGTTTTTTTTCGCAATATTTAAAAATTTAAAAAAAAAAACCTTAGTGCAGCGCACTAATTCGGCGCGCAAATTCTTTGAAACCTATCGAGCAACCACTGTGGCCACACTTCGAGCGGCCAATCGATAACGCGTCCAATGGCTGGGCACACTCAACATTAGCGTTTTCATTAAAGTGAGCAAATTTCGTTGTTTTCCGGTGCAGTTTTCGCTGGCGATTGCTGAAAAGTAAGTATTTCCCCGTTTCGTATGTGCCTTAACCCTTTCGAGTGTCAGCCGGTGACTTTTCCAGCCCATCTCAATGTTTTCACGCTGTTTTCTTGCCTTCAATTTTTTTCCCTCGGCACGGGGGCCCAAGCCTGTAACTACACATACACATACACTCGGGCATCCGCGTTTTCGCCCCGTGTGTGTGTGTGTGCGTGTGTGCACTTTGTGTTGGTATAGTTTTTTTTTTCTTGCTCAGCTTTTTGCTGTCATTTTGGCTTTTGCGGCCGCGTCGGGCTTAGATGTAGCTTTCCAGCTGCATCTAGGGCAGGGCGGTAGGTGTGTGTGTGAGTGTGCATCCCGGACAGAGCTCTCCGCATCCGTAGAGGCAGCCATCTCGCTCTTAACGTTTCGCTGTCGCGTTCGGCTTCCGAAGCCCCGCGAGCTGTGGGCACACACACACATACATATTCCAGCCGATTTGAGCCGAGGAGCTGTGCATTCCACTGACAGAACGCATCCTGCTGCCGCCAGACTAGGACACAGTGCCACAGTTTACGGCTAATTGAATTATCCAAGCAAACACCAACCTTCTCACACACACGCACACATACTCTCTCTCTCTCATTGCAGCTTCTGGCGCGAAGAGAACTGCGACGCAAAAAAGCAAAAAGGAAAACAAGGAGTTAACCACAGGAGTCCAGTTAAAAAATCCAAGGAATGTCGCAAGCGGAGAAAATGCAGGGACAAGAGCATGACGATGAGCAGTCCTCCGACATAGAGGTAAGCCCGTAAACTAGGCCAAAACCCACACCAATGACAACACATAATACATATACATAAAAAATGCAATCACAGGAGTCCGGTGACGGCGTAGAGCGCGATGACCAGACCGATGATGAGGATAACTACAATGAGGAGGACAGCAATGGTGATATGCAGCAGGAGCAGAATGATAATGGCCAGGATGGTCAAAATGGTGGCCAGGATGGAGGACAGTCGGGTGATGAGCAACAGGGCAACGGCAACAACTCGAACCAACAGCAGCAGCAGCAGCATCAGCAGCAGTTGGATCGCTCTAGTGCCACCAATCTTATTATTAACTACTTGCCGCAGGACATGTCAGATCGCGAGCTCTTTAACCTGTTCAGCGGCTGTGGCCCCATCAACACATGCAAGATAATGCGCGATTTTAAGGTGAGAATACGTCACAGGTGCCTTAAGAACTCTCAAACTTTGTAAATCTTCTTTATAACCCAGACCGGATATAGCTTTGGCTATGGCTTTGTGGATTACAAAACCGAATCGGACTCGGAGGATGCCATTCAGAAGCTAAACGGATTCTATGTGCGCAACAAGCGCTTAAAGGTGGGTGCTTAATCGTTTGCTATCTCAAACCACTCTCTCTAAACATTTTCAATTATCCTTTCAGGTATCTTACGCCCGTCCTGGCGGCATGGCCATCAAGGATACCAACCTGTATGTTATCAATTTGCCGCGAAACATCAACGACGATATGCTGGACAGGATCTTCTCGCCGTATGGCAGAATTGTTCAGCGCAATATATTGCGGGATAAGCTTACCGGACGTCCGCGAGGCGTTGCCTTTGTGCGGTGAGTATAATTAGTAATTAATTTTTTATTATAATTATAAGAATTAGACGTTGAAAAAAGGTTGGGATAATCAAAATAACAAGCAAGTCCCGCTTAAATATCTAGGTCAAGTTGAAAAAGGCCATTTTGGGTGAACTTTTAAGCTGTATTTATATTATTTTCATGCTTACCTTTTGACCTACATTTAAGTATTGTACATCTCCAACGAAGTTTGGCTGGGAGAGCTTTCCGAAATGGGTCAATCTGGGCTGTTTGTATTTATAAGTATTAAAATAACCAAAATAAATACATTTTCGTGTATTTTTTTTTTTTTAAGAAATTTTAAATATAAATAAGAAACCTGAAACAAAACAGCAATATATTCGAATTCCAGTTTAGAAGATCTAAAAAACATTTACAGAAAATTAAAATTTTTCTAACTGAACTATTAGTTTGCAAATTACTTAAAATAGGTCGTTAAAAAATGTGACATAAAAAATTTTCCTTGTAAATTACTTTTAAAAATTGTTGCTTTAACATCTGGACAGTTTTCCCTTCAATATCCCTCTATATGCTTGTAGCCCAAATCTCGTATCAATATCCTTTATAATATTGTTTAGAAAACAAGATAAACTAAAGATAAATTGTCTTTAATTGCTTATAAAACATAAGAACCCTCATTACAACCTCTTTCTTATCTCCTTTTTGCAGCTACAACAAACGCGAGGAGGCCCAGGAGGCAATCAAGATGCTGAACAATACGGTTCCAGAGGGCGGACAGCAACCGATTTGGGTGCGGCTGGCCGAGGAGCATGGCAAGGCGAAGGCAGCTCAGTTTATGTCACAAATTGGCGGCGGTGGTGGCGGCGGCGGTATCAATGGTCCGCCTCACATGGGCGGCGGCGGTGGACCCCTGCAGCCGCCACATCATCATAACAACAATAATCACCACAACAATCCGCATATGCCGCCGCACTACCATCAGCAGCCCCAACAGCATCCGCATCACCATCCGCCGATGCACCACCAGCAACAGCAGCACCATCCCCACCATCAGCAGCAGCAGCACCATCAGAATCATCACCACAACAACCACAACAATCACCATAATATGGGACCCCATCCACACCATATGCAGCAGATGCACCAGATGAATCTGGGCATGGGCATGGGCGTTGGAATGGGTATGGGCATGGGGGGCATGCCCATACACGGCGGCGGCGGAGGAGGAGGTGGTGGTGGTGGTGGGAATGGTGGCAATGGAGGCGGAGGTGGTGGCGGAGGCTTCCATCATATGGCGCACAGAGGTAGATCAAATAGACAGACACGATCTCAAAAACCGCATCCATATAACCATGCACAGAAATTTATTTAAAACAAAAACAAACACAAAACACACAACACAACACAAACACACACACACACACACATACACGACGATGACGACGACGAGGACTATGACGCTGATCATAATATTAATTTCTTTACACAAATATATTAGCTGCATCTCGCAGGAGGTGAAGTGTTCATGCTGCCATTGCCGATGATTTGCTGCAGCCACCAGGGGCGGCGATAGCAGCAGGAGTAACAACAACAACAACCACAGAGCAATGGCAACAACAAGGACAACAACAACAGCATCAGCTACAGGAAAAGCCAGTGCATCATCAGTACTACCAAATAGAAGCGGCCACCGTAAGCCAACAGAGGAAGCAGAGATTGTTAGTCAACATGGATTTGTACTCCTCCTCCACCTATTCCTCCTCCTCTAACTCCTTCTCCTCCTATAACTCCTCTTCTCCCTCCTACCTGCTGCCCATCTACGTTCCTGTTTCCAACAATTCACCAACTACAATCCAGCTCGTTCCCATAGCATTGCTATTGCCTGTTCATCCTGCTCCAGTTCCACTTGCACCACAAGCTCCTGCTTCCCTGCCCCTTCCAGTGGAAATTGGCTGTGTTCACTATTGCCAGAATAATGGAAACTCTGTAAACACATTGGATAACTTCTATACTGCTAAAGGACCTCGCCAGGGATTGCCATACATAACGAAAGAAATTGCCAACAATTTGGAATATTGCGAAGGCGAAAATGATAACGATGATGTGGTGTGGATGATGAATACATTGTCCTTGGAAAATGGATAAATCTGGGAAGGCAAAGGAGGAGGAGCAGGAGGACGAAGAATTGAAATTCTACAGAAAATCTAAAAAAAAAAAAGGGAACTACAGAAAACAGCGCCAGAATTCTAAGGAAACTCTGAAAAGAAAAGGAAATATAACTACAGGAACTACAAAAAAGGACCCCACTCTCTCGCTCTGTGCGTGGCCGCCTCTCTTGATGTGCATGAATAATTGATGTGCATGAATAATTGATGTCGTGATCCTCAAACTTGTATGTTTATCCATGTGTTTAAAAAAAAGGCAAATCCCAGCATTGGCAGCAAGAATTCAACTACACAAAAGAGATGCAACAATAACAAAACACAACAACAACACGAATGATGAACCATTGCTTTTTAAAATAAGAAGAAAGATGTAAGATGTTTTAAAAAAATTTTTTAAATTACAATTTATAATAATACTATGTGAATTTCTAAGCAAATAAGTAACAATTCCAATGAATTTGTATGAGTAGAAAGCATACGAAAATGTTAAACAAAAAGAAACCCAAACAAAAGAGAAAAAGAAACGCAACACCTGCGGGTGGACAAGTTATTTTGACATTTTTGACAGACAGGAAGGACATGCACCGACAGGCTTTGATCGGACGTTTAATTTGTAAGCTCTTAAGAAATCCCCCAAACCAACCACAACCAGAACCAGAGTTAAAAACTACATATTAATAATAGTTAATAAATTATTGATGTAAAACTCACACACACACATACACTCTTACACTTGACACACAGAAAACTATATCTTTATATAGACAAGTATATATAGGTATATATTGAAGATATATATTGCAAGTATATATATAATGTATAAACACATGATTTCCGCAAAAATCAGACACAAAACAAAAAAAGCTCGTCTCGAGTCCGCTGAATATGAAATAAATTTGCAATTTTCCAAACCAGCAAAACGATGGGACAATATCCAAAAGTCCCAAATTTTTTGTTTATTTTTTTTAATTTTTTTAATCGTAAATAAATAAAGATAATCCTTAAACATAATCACTAGTCCCGTAGCATTACAAGCTAGCAGTTAAGGTAACGTATTTTTTTTAGTTTTTTTTTTCAGACCTAAGTGAAAGAAACAAGCGAAAATACATGTATTTTTACAGTTAACTCTTAAGGATAATAAACACAAAAAACAAATCGAACAAATCAAGGCAAGTCTTGACATGTTTGTGTACGCCAACGAGCAGGACAGACACAGGAGGCGGCGACCCAAAAGAGAGCGAGAGAGAGAGAGAGGATTGCATGGGAAGGAAAGGTGCAGCAGATGCAGCGTTAAGTGTACAGGTACGGTACAGTTGTGATGTATGGAGCTTTGTTTTTTTTTTAAAGCTCCATTTTAAGTGTTAGTTGTTAGCTGTTAGGATCCTATACGTTTTTTTTCTCTTTTTTTTCTAGCTGAAATTGTAGTCTACAACTTAGAACTAATCGTTAAGCCTAGTACTCTGACGAGAAAAAACCGCTGTATAAATTTATACAGCGGCCAAACT